>LJJS01000959.1:694-55013 GCA_001447215.1 Diaporthe aspalathi
TTTTTGGATTTCTGAATAGCCTAAATAGCTAAAAGTATTCTGCCCTTTTAGGATATAGGATATATGTTTTGGTTGTTAATTTGTAATATGTTAAATATTTAAATAGGAGAAATAATGCAAGACTAACGCGAAAAATAGAAACGCGATATATATGCAAAACAGCCTAGCCTATATAAACCTTATAATTGCCAGCCCCCCTGCACGCACCCCAACTCCTCCAAATTAATAAAATGAATAAAAAATAAGTAATTGGGTATAGTTAGTACCAATTGGTCTTAATCTTTATTAATTATTTGGCCCTGGGGGGGTTGCTATAGTTAGCTGAAGTTAATAAACTGGCTGAAAAGTGGCCATTCACTGATACTGGCCACTCACTGGTAAACCACGTTATAGCTTTTAAAGTTTTTATATTAAATATAAAATTTTATTTTTTATACATTATAAAGTTATAAAATTTATTAAATAATAAAGCTATAATTATATAAGCTAAACAGCTTTAAACGGTATTTAAGCACTTAATTTATTTATAAGTTATTCAATGATTTAAGTTTTTATAAAAAACCTTTAAAACTATATATATAAAATATATATTAATAATACTTTTTATAATTAGAAAAATACTTTAAATATAAATAATTATTAAGAATTTAATACTTTTAAAAAAGTATAATAAATTAGATAATATAATAAAATATTTTTATTTATATAGTAATTATAATAAAAAAATGCTTGCTCATAAGAAAATATAAAGTACTTAATTAATAAAATATAGTAAATTAATATTTAATATAAATATTAAAAACTTATATATATAAATATTATAAAAGCAATATATATAAATTATAATAATTTAAGTTTTTTAGCGCTTATTAAGCTTAACCAACTAGTAAATACAGCTAAAAGTATTATTTAGCGCTAAAAAACAAACTAATAGCAAAATATATTATTCTTTTTTCTTTAAATAAAAACTTGTCTATTCTATTTGAACGGTGGTTTCTACCTAGTGCGGCTCAAAGCTTCGAAATTAACAACGCCATGAGAAGCCGATCGGGCCGGAAGCTGGGTGGAGACTGGGCGACAACACGGTGCACATGGACAGCCCCGCTCTCCAAACAAAGTTTCCCCATACCACACACAAGCCTCCGAGAGTGCCTAGACCGAGACGTATGTCAGCAACATCAACCGCCGGTATCATGTTCCGGGATGCCGCCACCAGGCCAGGAAAATGCTCGGGAAAGAAGAGCTGGGAATTCGGACAGAGACAAAGGTAAAGAGTCATTGCGACTCGTCCAGCTCGCTGAGTGCTGACGTTGTCGAAGGTTGTTTGACTTGCGAGCGGCGACGGGTTCGTTGCGACTTTAGGCGACCTAATTGCAACAAATGTTCCAAGAATGGCTTGGAATGTCTCGGATACAACCGCCAGCTACGATGGATCAACGGGGTGGTAGCAAGGGGCCATCTCCGGGGCCGGACTGTTCCTACCAGGACACCTCCTCCCGACCCTCCAAAAGCTGCCCCGGTATGTATGGAAAATGCCCAGCTCGGAGCGGAAGCGGCAACTGGGTTCTCAGATGGTCAGGAATCAATAATCGGGTCGGAACCAACGAAGGTTGGTCCTATTACGTTTCCCAAAATGGACACCTCGGCGTTAAACACAAGCCTCATGGAATATTATCGGCGAAACCTCGCGGGTCTTATGGTCTGGTTAGATTCTGATGAGAATAACTACCGGAAGCGCATGGCCCCCCTTGCCGAACACCAACCAGCCGTTGGCTTCGCCATCACGGCATTTGCGGCTCAACATGGGGCTATGGCCTACCCTCATGAGAATATCGCCACGATAGCCAAAACTGCCCGCGACAAGTGCCTCCAACTGGTGCAAACCCGGGCGCGCGAGATGACCGAAAAGCTCGCCGAAGGTTTCGAGTTGAACAGCGAGTCTGATATCGCCGACGCTGAGTGGATGTTGGCATCTATTCTACTCATCAACAACTACGAAAACGTGCGGTGCCGCCATGAAGCGGCTGCAGGCCACAGGCGGGCAGCCCGGACGGTTGTCAACCTATTCAGTCACCCGGTCACAGCCAAGGGCCGCGAGCTCTTCGCCTTTCTGCAAAACCAGCTCGCCATTGAGGATGTGATGGCTGCCACTACAACGTTCGACGAAGATCATATCAGAAATGCAATCACTCCTGTGCAAGGTCCAGACCCTGTGCTGTTTTCAAAATATCTCACGTTCCTGCACAAAATCACGCTTCAGTCCGTGGAAAGCGTCGAAAGACCGCACTCAGCAGAGCCCTCAGAAGGGCCTCTCACTATAAGCACAGTCCAGACGGAATTCGAGCAAGCCAGAGGAGCCACCTTGATCGCTGCAGGTCGTCTTGGCCTAGGTGAATCGACGATGGCCGTGATTTTGTGCGCGTTGTGGAGATATACCACAACGCGGGACTAGTGTACGCGTTCCGATGTCTCAAATATGCAGACGAGGAATGTCCTGGATGGAGGACGGCATCCAGCAAATTGTTCGATCACCTGTCACAATTCGAGGACCCAAATACCTTCGTACAAAACCTTGCGTGGCCAACTTTTATCGCGGGCACCACGTGCCACGGAAACAAGGAGCGTCAAAGTACAATCCTGTCGATGTTCACTGCTATTCATCAAGTCACGAAATTCGATTGTTACTTGGATGCTGTCAATTTTCTAAGGGACTTCTGGGCCGGCTCGAATATTGACTGGCGGCGACTAGTCCTGGCAAGAGAAGTATCCGGAAAACGAATGCTTGTCGTCTGAATCAACCGACCTGTCTATCACCCAGATTGAAGACACTCAAGCATATCAGGTTTGCTCGCTCAGAAGTTGACAGTCTCCTCATCCTCAACCCCAAACAACACTCTCATGGGGTCCTGGTACTTCATAAAGCCTACGCCCGGCTCGCATATGCCATAACCCAGGAGTCTCTGCGTCTGCGGCTTCATCTTTCTGACCTTCTCTAGGGGTACCATGAGGAACTGGTTCTCCGCTGGACACAGGGTTGGCTGACAGAGGAATATTCCAACCGTCTCGCGATACTCGTCCATATGAGTCACGATTAGCCAATGCCCAAATGCCACCTGCAGGAAACCGCTTCTTCCTCTAGGTGCTCACTTGGTGATGTTCGCTCCCCCTGCGTGATACGTGTTTCCGAGGAAAATAAGCGCGTCGCCAGGCTCGAGTTCAGCAGGGACAGTTTCCTCATCGAGCGGCCGCCGCTCTGGCCCCCAGAGGTGCGACCCTGGTATGACCACCGTGGCACCGTTGGCCGCCGTGGTTTTGGTCACCGCGGTGTCGCAACCAATCATCACCGGCAGCTGCTTATAGCGGGGATGGTAGTCACTACATTCAGATAAGCTGAATGAAAACTGCCAAAACCTTCATGGCGTAAACCCTACTTGTCGTCACGGTGCAAGACCTGCCGCCTGCCGCCAGGGTTGACACGGAATCCGACGGTGGAGGAGATGATGGGCTTCCCGCTGACCGTCTTCTGGTGGTCACCCCTCCAGAACGTGTAGGTCGAAGAGACGAGGATGTTGGCAACGTCGGGGTAGAGCTTGTTGCACGCAAGCTCAACGCAGTTGTCTGAGATGCCCAGTAAGCCGGAGGCTCGCTGGGTTGTCGATGGGAAGAAGCCGGATTTTTCTGGGATATCTCCGTCGAAATGCGTTTTCAGATCATTTCGGATCGCCCTCGCGAGGTCACAAGTGATGAGCTTCTCTACTATGACACCACCGTCGCGGTTGATGATTTCCACAAGCTTCTCAGGGGTGGTCGAGGGGTCTGTAGCATCCTAGCGACCGAGGGATGGTTGCGGTGCTGTTGTTGTCTCTGAGGATGCCATGTTTGTATTGTCGAAAGCTAAATCTTGAATACACCACTGCTTTGGTGGTTATGCCGGGGCCATTTATGCCATTTCTCAGTACTGCGCCCCCACCCGAAGCTAATAGTACGGAGCGTATGCATCCTGACGAGAACAAACCTGTCAGTCGGCATTTTCAAGATAATGCCTCCTTTCAGTTAGGACCGCTACATTGCGTCTTTGTCACCTAGTATCTTCACATGCCCCTCCCAGCTCACGATGTGTGCCCGACTCTGCAAGAAAATGCTGCGACGGGAAAAGTCAACCACACGCGAACCCGATTGCTTCAAGTTTCTCAAAATAATGCCTATATCGGGCTAGCGTGTTCCCACTCTACGGCAGTCATCTTGCAGACAGGTTGGGAAAGGCATAGACTGGAGGGGGTGGAGACGTGACGAATCATTGGCCTCGCACTCTAATGACAGTTCTTGATTGCTTGCAGCTTGCGATGACGAGAAGTCATTTACGGTCACCTAGGTCACTCAATGAAACAATTGCGATGATTTCTGGTGTCAAGAATACAAGGCCATGTGGCTGTAGGTGGTGGGTGTGGAGCCACATATGGATCGTTCACACAAATCTCCCGGCCTTGCGTCATTACAATGTCCAAATATTCACTCGACTCAGTAGTACTAGTATGCTCCTTAATACCATTTGCCTAGTGCTGCACCGTGGCGAGCATGAAGTTGCCACGATAACAGACACGGTGTCTTTCAGGCACCAAGCACCTTTAACTAACCATCGTACCATTACACCAAGATGAAGATCGCGAAGGGTAGTTGGAATTGGGGGGGGAGGCGGAATGTGAGTTAGCCAGGTTATGGCCGGGCGCCTTGTGGAAGGCCAGTTCGTGTGCATTTTGCTTGAGTTGTTCACCCATCGGAAAGCGCACCTAAGACTGACACAGTATTTAATTTCGTCATTGGTCCGTAAACCAGAAGCGGTCCAGCGATGGCCCCAACATCAATGGATTTAGAAGCCCAGTTCGCTCAATCCGGAATCGTGCAGCAATTTCCTAAGACCAATTTGTTGTCAGACGGACCTCGGGCGACGTCAATATAGAGCTAATGCATGATGATATATTAATTCAGTTGCTGTGAGTGCACTACCCACCTCTCCTCGTAAAAGTCGACTTTAATGAAGTTAGCACTGAAAGTTCCCTCACGCATGCGCATGGTGGGTGTGGTGAGAATCTTGTTAATCCGGGGAAGCGGAATTGTGCCGAGGCTTGCAGTACTACGGTATTGATTAAGTACGGGAGTACAGCATCCGGTGTAACTGATAGTTGTCCGAGAGGTTCCATCAATGTGGTGAGCATCCCAGGGCTCACGTACTGCGAGAATCAAGCAGCAGGTTCTCCGTTACAGACAAGTCTATAAATGTGTGTCGGTGTTGCCATTTTCCGCCCAAGTTCGAGTGAGTCGCGAGATATCACCCGTTCATAGAGTTCAAGCCACAAACAATCAACACGACTGCTCAAACTCCAACAAAATGCATTGCGCCGGCCTTATTGCCTCTCTTGCCGTGATAGCCGGCTTAGCCGCCGCTCAGGAGTACCCCTTTCCGGCCCAGTTCCAGGCCTGGAACTGGGACTGCAATGCCAGCGGATCCCACACGCTGGGAACCTTCATCGGCGATAGGCTGGATGAATGCCTTCCACTTCAGTCGGGTACTCGTGGCATTGACGTTCAGCACCTGGAGGAAGGCTGTACCCGTAAGTTTGAATGTTGCACTGCGTGTACACATTTCATCATGACCTACCCTATCATTGTATTCATTGCCAGGCTTTACCCTATTCTTTGACCGCAATAACGAGCCGCTGATGGGTCCTGCTCACCGTCAGTCACCTTGTTTTCGGACGCTTTATGCGACCCTTCTCTCGACAAGGCGTATCGCGAGGGTCCCAGCATCGGCTGTGTCTGGACGGACACCGAGTACAAATCCTACACACTGACGTGCGAAAATTGATTCTCAGTTCGATGGAGCGAGTCGATCGATACTGTAAAGGTGTAGGGTGGTGTTCCAGGAAGCATATTTTTCGCCGGACATAGTTGGGGTCTTGACGGATGGTCTCACTATGTAGTCAACGTCCTTGAGCCTTTACGACTGTATGAAGGGACCGCTCGCATTTCAATTTTTGTTTTGAAATGAAATAAGAGATTTGTGCCCGGATTAAGAACGAAACCAACTAGCTCATGGCTCCACATTTAGTGTTAGAGCTGGTGAAATGAGTCCCCAGTGAGCACTTTATGAAGACCGCAGCCTAAAGTGTGGCGATTGTAGATATCAATGGCTATGGCATACAACTTGGTGTAAAGACGAGCCAACCAAGCAAATGGAAACAGGCACGCCAGTCTGGTACGACAAGCATAATGATATGACCAGCATCAGTATCCTTCACCAGACTCGTAATCATGGTAACTCCGGGGTCTCCCGCCCATTCTCCCAAGGTCACTCATAGAAAACGTTGGGCTCGACGAGCGAGAAATATGACGCCGCATCCCACGGGTGGTCAACCCTCCGGGCATCAATCCCCCAGAGGACAGGCTCACGACGCGATCAGGTCTTTCCTCGAAGACCGGCAGGGACTGCATGTCCATGCTGCATGTTGAAGAGTTTGTCATCAGCACCTTGAACAGTGAGCGCAGATCCCTGTCCTCGACAATGTCCCTCAGACACTTCAGGACTGTTTCCACCTCCCAGAACGTCTCGAAAGTGTCCAACATCGAGATCGAGTCGATTATGCAGAACACCCGCGTCCCCGCTGCGAACCCATGCAGCAGCTCATGGAGTGTGTAGCACATGACCTCCAGGTTGTGGGCCCTCAGGGCGTCCGCCATCTTCCGGTCGTGGAGGAAGTCGAGATCCAGGAGGTTGCGGCTGACAAGCTTGAAGAAAATCTGGAGGATGAGAGATCGGACCAGCCCTGATGGCCCCGGGAATGGGTCCTCATCGTAATCAGAGTGAAGCCCGCAGAAGAAGTGGATAATCACGTCCTCCGGCCTCACAGTCGACAGACAGCCGACGAGATCAGCGCAGAGGACGGACATGGCCGACATCTTGTAGCCTGCCGCCTTCAAGTTCGCGTTCACCAGTATGACGTCGGGGTTGGCTTGGTTCATCCAGGTGAGGAACCTATCTTTTACAAGCAACGTCTGGGCCTGCCTGGAAGCACGTGTCTTTACGTTTCCTCGATATGCGAGGACGTGCTCCAGATCCACCACAGGATGATGGATGGATAGTACTTCGTGAGGTACTTCTCTCGTCCCTGGGCCGTCCTCCTCGATCCTGTATTCGGCGAATAATTGCCAAAAGTCGCCCGCTGAGATCGCAGGGCCACGTCTTACGCGTCGAGAATGTTCTTTCAGCATGAGCATCTCAAAGTACGCCTGATTTCCTATCGACTCGTCAGTCTGCTGAATCGAATGCCGTTTGAGCAGGGCAGAACACTGTACTGCTTGATTCCACAACAACATCCAACACCTGATTCTTCACGGCGATTATCTCTTCATCCAGAAGTCGTGCTCGGGCTTCAGAATCTGCAAGTGCCCTCTTCATGTTCTCGTCATACATCTGGGCGAGCTCCTGGGTGGTCCTCTTGTTTTCAGCCTTGAAAGTTGCTTTGAGGTCGGAGGTTTTCCTCTCGAGGCTAAATATCCGGTCCTGCACCATCTTGTGATTCTCTGTTATGTCGTTGTGCACCAATGTAGTTCGCATGGCAGTGTACCGGGCTGCCGCATCAGTCCTTTGGATTACGCGGTCTCGGGCCACACTGATTGCTCGTTTGAAGGCTTCAGTCTTTTCAGACAGATGCTGTAGGACTGTGTCTACGTCTGTCTTTTTCTTCCGGTGTTCCAGTTTTGACACCACCCGCCGCCCTATGTCCCGAAATTCAGTGAATTCTGTCATATGTCGAAGTACTGAATTATTTCTTACAAGTTGATTTCTCATCTGTGGTTGTTAAGAGGATCAGATCCTCAATTGAGTCCACGATGGCTTGGTAGAGGGACTTGGAAGCCTTAGCAACATCTTCGTTGGCCTGGAAACTAGCTTTGTTCGGGTCTGCGGATGCCATTGCTTGCTGGATGCTTTCGAACGCCATGGTGATTTTCTGGCATTTCCTCAATGACCTACCAGCCAGCTACAGCATCCCTATCATCAGTAACCTGCTAAAGGAGGATAGAGAACGCAAATGACAAACCGTGATCACGAGAGCAAGGCCTGTCTTTACCACCGACAGCCCCAGCTCGTCAGGAATCCAACCGACCCAGACATCCACATTCTCCGATGCCTTACCAACCCCGTGCCATATTCTGCGCCAAGAACTCTGTTGACTCTCGGTGAAGTCTTTTTGGGCAGTGAGTACCGTCTCACAGACTGTTCCCCAGCCGTGGGAGGCGGCATCTGTGGGAACTTCAAGCCCGAGGGCGTGACGCAGCATCAAACGAAGTGCTTGTTCGAGATGACTAAAGAATGGAATGCGTGTGAGAATCAATGCGCGTGGCTTCTAAGTTAGTTCAAAACTCGAGACCTACGCGTAGGGGGGCAAGGAGGTGAATTTGCCCGCATCGGGGTCGAACGTCGCTGGAACCGCGAACGGCGCATCGAGCTTCATCAGGTCCTGCGCCTGGATGAACTCCGCCGCCGTGGCGAGCTCATTCGGCCCAGGATGGGCCCAATCCAGGCCGACAGCCTGCCTCTGAGGCTTCAAAGAATCCATCAATATTTTCTTATTACGCACTCAAGGTCAGTTTCGAAGTCGGTCAGGGGACGAGGTGCAGACAGGCACGAAGGATTCGGCAGGGGCCTGCAGAGCCACCGTACGGTAAAATGTTTGTCGGTTCTTCGGACTAGAAAGGTAAAAAGACGACCGCGAGGGGGGGGAGCTGCTAGGGTTTATCGCCTGCAGCTCGACTCATGAGACAGGCCGATAGACAAGGGGAAGCCTCTGGCTTGGTCCGTCTGTCTTGTCCACGGAGGTGTGAGTGCTCGAAACAGTGGCGTAATCCGAGCATTGCCCAATCTCGGTCTTGCTTTTCGCATGTCTTACCTGGGTGGACTCCGTTAGCCTTTTCCCTGCACCAGATTGCGGTGGTCATGGTCACAATCACATTGCATCGGCGGCATGCGGCCTTCCTGGATGCCGGTCCTTTATTGGCTTGTTGTTGCTGTTGTTGGTTGTTAGCGAGTTCAGCCCCGCCTGATGACCCGGACAAGATGGCACCAACAGGCCCCGAGCTCTCTCGGCGCGACGCTGCATGTACCGCAATGAAATGCTGCACGGAATATTGGCCCGATTGTTGTCGAGGGAGGCCCACTCTGGCGGGTTTTGATTGTTTGTTCGCTGGAAGGGTTGCCTGGACCCGCCGTGTTGGCTCACTCTCCCGAGTGATATTATAGAGCTTTCCTGGTCCATTCTTTTGTGGCAAGGAATTCTCTTCACATACCAAATCTACAGGGCACTAGTTTTCGACACATCAATCTGTTCCGTTTCCATTGCCACCCACTTCCTTATCGGACATCGAATTGCCGTTCCTGCGCGGAGCTTGGCCATGGCTTCGAACAGCACAACTACGACTGTCGCTCAGAATGGAGAAGGGGCCCCGGGCTCGAAGCCCGCGGGAGGCACGCCGGAAAGTCTCCGTGTAGATATCCCAACCGATCAAGGAGCACCGGCCCCAAAGCCTGAGGCCAAAGATGCGGACGGCAAGCAAAATCCGGAGAGCACCAAAGACGCCGCTGACAAGATTCCACCCGCGGAGCCGCCTCAGCCGCCCGCCTCAACCAAGGTAGACGACGAGGACAAGGATGCCAAGGAACGAAAAGAGCGGGAGAAATGGGAAGAAGACCGGAAGAAAGTTCCAAGGAAGGCGGCTGTGAAGTGGTCAGACTACGAACACTTCAAAAATCGGTACAGCCCGGAGGAGGGCTTGGAAATCATCGAAGTCCTGTACGGCCACACTGACCTGGAAGGGGAGATCGCCAGGGAGAAGACCCGGAGGAAGTCGAAGCGAGCCATCCCGGGCAGAAAAGCCCCGGCGGCCGACAACCTCTGGATCCAGAGGGTGCGCATCGACTCGGCCGTTCTCATCCCATTGCTGGCGCACCTTACGAGCTGCGATGGGGTCATCAATGATTGGCCATCCGACAGGCCTCGTGTCTTCTTCCGGCCGTTTGTGACTTTTTATCACACCTTTCCGCTCATCAAAAGATGCATTGAGATTCTGGAGGCCCCGGGGCAGGGTGGCGTCACGCACATGGCAGACTTCGACTTGCGCAGCCCGGCTGTTCCAGCGAGTAAAGATGCTGCACAGCCTGGTCCCGACGTGGCCTCTATCACCAATGGCCCCACATCTATCATTGATTCTTCATCCGGTACGAACGTCTGGGATGTTTTGTTTACCTTGGATCCAACCACGGCATTGCAGCATCTGCGTGTGTATGTCGAGTTCATGGAGAAGAACATCCTCCCCATGTGGGCCGAGGCGGCAGACACCCGCAAGCAGAGGGCCAGGTTCTGTGACCTTCCAATGTTCTTTCGTCCTGGAGAGTTGTTGTTCACAACCCATGGGAAGTCCTCGCTCTCGCCTACCTCCAAATCCGCAGCACAGAACAAGTCAAGCGAGAAGCGGGCAACGCAGAACATATTCAAACTCATCGCCGTCAACATGTCAGAAATGGAAGGGTACGAGCCCTTGGACTATCGCAACGCTGGGCGTCTTTTTTGGGTTCGAGGGTACCACGTCGACTTCGACGGCGATAGATATGGCCCGGATGACGTCGAAATGCGCATCACCGAGTACAGCGGGGAGAAGGACATTCGAAGCCTGTATGTCTATCCTCTGCGCTACGAGAAAGACAGAAAGAGGATTACAGAGGAGTTGTGCGCGAGGGGTAAGCGATTCCTGCCCCTGGTCAGGGAGAGACACTGCTACTATGATGGGCCGAGTCTTCTGTTCAACAAATATGGCGACGAGCCGGAGTACTCAAGTTTGAGTTCTGAGTACATTGACGGGGAGATCATGATCGATTTCAAAGAAGGTAGCAGAGCCAACTCGGAACTGATGGGCACGGTTGTGAGTGACTATGATATGGTCGCTTACAGGTGGTATGATTCGACGGACCCTATTGAAATCAAGTTCTGGGACAGTCCAACTCGAACCAAGCTCCTTGGCGAGAGCATCGATATCACGCAGACCGATGAAGATTTCAGGAAGCAGTACGAAAACTCGATGTTGAAGCGAGACTACTTTGTCAAGGCGCACAACGACGGGGAAGCTTGGCTCAAAGAATACAACGCCGACTTGTCGAGCCATTTCGGTGAGTTTGCCCCTACTTTTTGAGTCAAATTCTTGTTAGAAATCCAGGCAGTGACAGGTTTCGTCAGATGACGAGAAGTACATTCTCCTACCACAGCGCCTCATCGCCTATTCATTTCGAACCAGGAAATTCTTCATGGCAGATGTCGACTGTGTCTCGACTATGACCACTACGAAGCATTCGTTCAGGGACCTGAGAATCGACCCCGACCACAAGAGGATGGTCAAGTCCTTAGTCCGCTCCCACTTTGAGAAGCAAGATATGAGGCGGCAGGCGGGTTCGGCAAATCTCGATCAAGATTTCATCCGTGGGAAGGGGGCTGGGCTGATCATACTTCTACATGGGGTTCCGGGGTAAGTCAACGTTCCGATCACCGCGATAAATCATTTGCAATTAAGGCTTGCTCGAAGTTGGCGCAAAAAAGTCTCCAACTGATGCGTTGTCCTCTGTTTTTTACAGCCATGGCTGCCCAGGGGCACGCTGTGCTAGATTTTTGTTTTTGCTGACCGGACGAATTGCAGTGTTGGCAAGACTACGACGGCTGAGGCGGTGGCTTTGCACAACAAAAAGCCGCTCTTCACCATCACTTCCGGAGACCTTGGCTTCACACCAGCTGATGTAGAGAAAGCTCTCCAGGAGACATTCAGATTGGCTCAGATCTGGGACTGCGTTCTTCTGTTGGACGAAGCCGATCTGTTTTTGTCGCGGCGAGAAGTGGGAGACTTGGAACGGAATGCTCTGGTATCTGGTGAGTGAGGCATTCGGATACGATATTGAAACAAGCCAGCAGGCTAACTGACAGTTCTGATAGTATTTCTCCGCGTCCTTGAGTACTACAATGGCATCCTCTTCTTGACCACCAATCGGGTGGGCACCATCGACGAGGCTTTCAAGTCGAGGATTCACGTCAGCCTCTATTATCCTCCGTTGGATTTACAGCAGACTATCGACATCTTCCAAGTCAATATACGGAGGCTTCACGAGATCGAAAAGGCCAAGTCTGAAAGTCGTTTGGATTACACTGCTCTTCAGATCAGCGACAGGAGTATCCTGAAATTTGCCGCAAGCCACTTCGAAACTCACGAGCCGTCACAAAGATGGAATGGCCGACAGATCCGAAATGCTTTCCAGGTTGCCTACTCGCTCGCCCAGTTCAACATGGAAGAGGACCCGGACGAGTCGGACGATGATTCTCCCCGGCCAGCAAGCGGCAATGGCGGGAGAGCTGCGTCTGCCGACAGGAGACCAAAATTGGACAAGAGACAATTCATGATTGTCAATCAATCCGTGGAGAGATTCGACCACTATCTCTTCAAGACAAGGGGCGCTGATGCGAAGAAAGTGAAAGATGACGGAATAAGGAACGACAATTACTACGACCCCAGGGTGGACGACAGAAGGCCGGTGGATCGCAACTACGGGACTGCGCAACACCTCAATCCCCTCCATGGTCCGGCTCGTCCAAGCCCCAGCGGGCGCGGGGGCGTGTTTGACGTGGGTCCAAGATCCCCGAGCAACATGCATCTAGACCGGGGACACAGCGACAGCGACTCCGATAACTCCAGTGAAGACATGAGTGCTTCCAAGTACACCATGGGACACAAAGGCACCCCGGTGAGGGATCCTCTTCTCTCATCCCACTCGAGTCCTGCTGTCACGCATGCCATGAGAGGCGAGGACAAATATTACAGGCAGATGGGCATGGCTGGAGCCGACGCCCTCTCACCAGACGATACCGGCTACGGCAGAGGCGGTAGCAGCAACAGCAGCAGCCGTGCGAACCGTTACGGCCTGGGGCATGGCGGATACTAAACCAGTTGTTCACCTGCGGATCCGAGCCCTTTTCCAGATCTGTGTGCGGGTGCGAGAGGCGCATGACAGACAGCTTCCTGCGACTCACGACAACCACCTTCGCTACACTGACCCATGAGCACAATACGAAGGCCAGGCCCGGGTGAGCGGAATTATCGAGGACGACTATTGAAAGGAATAAGGGGGAGCAGGGGGCTCGTGGTTTGGGGAGAGGTGCCAAGACCAAGACAAAACGTGGTACTAGTTATTTTCTTCCTCCACTCACGATGGTCATGCCTTTGTAATCCACTTGCGCGGTGATATGTGCTCGGCATAAGGCCCGAAATCTGATAATATTGGAAGATGGTTGAATTGTGCGCTTAACAATCTGGTACCGCGCCTTTCTCATTTCGCCCATGATCACAGTTAGGATTTACATTTTTGTTTTGTAAATCAATTCTGGCGTAGCACTACGGGCCCCGCAAATAGATGCATTTCCTGGTTGGCCCCCGTTCAATGTTGCGCGGTAGATCTCCGTGAGATGGTGCCTGAGATCTCCCCTCCGTGTTACATTTGAGCATCACCACATGTGTGCACCCACTTGCAGTGCCAGCAACGGGCATCGAGGGGTGGGTGCTGCAGGCCGAGGGCATGAACAACAAGAAGCCGGGCCATCCAAACTCGTGTCGGTCGTCATAGACGGCAGAAGCAGAATCAGAAGCAGAAACAGAACAGGCAGGCAGGCAGTCAGCGAGAATGAAGACACCGAACCGCCGAGTTTTTGGGCCCATTGTGCTTTATGGTTCGATGGAGAGGTGAGTTGACAATGGGATGAAACCGTCTCGATGTTCTGGCAGTGGGTCTGACAGGAGGTCTCGTTTGGGTTCAGCCGCGAGGAGGCTTAAGTTGCCGGATGGGGCAGCTCGGCGGATACCACCCTCAGGGGCCCCCATGCCTCGCTCCTGGGAGGGGCGCCTCTCTTACACCAACTGTCTGGGGTGCGAGAGCCAACATACGAGCCTGATGGGCCTTCGCCCTTCGCGTGCAGCATTGAGAGAAGAAAAAACTTATTCTGACGTTTCCGGTTCCCACCCATCAGAAACACATCTACCGCGCAGGAATTTCCCGATGATCGCTGCTGTCCCTGCTGCATATCGTTCTAGTACTGCCAAGAGAGGCAATCCGCGGAGGCTCATGGGTTTGGGCACGGCTCGGCGTGTGGCTTAGGTCCTGCGCATTGTTCAACAGCCTTTCCCATTCTCCGTGTATTCCTCTCTCTCTCTATTTTCCCGCCTCCTGGCCCCCGGAGAAGAGCCCTGGTACCCATACCCACCCCCTGCCCTACGCAGATTAACAGAGCAGCCGATCCGGAACTTGACGAGCTTGCTTGACTCCAAGTAAGCTCATGCCCAGCCGTCTTGCCTTTGTGTGAATTGCAAGCATGACGGTGCCTACTATGTACATGAGGACGTAAGCTCTAGGGCCAGAGCCGCCGACGACCTCGTCGGCTCTCGCGTGCATTCACGTTTGGGGGAAACCAGCAGCATCATCATCATTCAGGTTGCCTAATGGAGTAACCCGCCGGTATTTTAAGCCGTCGAAACAAAGACTCGTCTCAATATTGTCCGTTGTCACTTCCCGCAAGCCACCTTCAGACATCGGCACAACGGGTTCGCAGAGACAGCATTTGGGTTAGGCAAATCATCGGGCAAAAAAGACGGGCGCGCCCTCTTCCTCCCTCCTCCATCGGATGGAGATATCCACTCTGAGCCCACTTTGCTCCCGGCACGACCCCCTGGCCAAGCATGTTTCCAAATGGGGGCCCTTGGCGAACTCCGAGGTGTGTGTTCCTGGTGCACGTCCTCTTTTTTTATCTGCGTCAAGCTGTGAGAAATAATGGATACTATGGCCCATCTCCCCTGGTCTGCATTGTGCCCTCTCACTGCGGTGTGTGTATGTCATCTGCCTCGGTCTGTGACGCCCGCGAGGATTGCCGCCCGCGGGATGCCCCCCTTGCCCAACTTAGTCCAGTTGAAGCAGGGCTGAAGTAGCCGACGCGCGTGGCCGGGATGGCGGCTGGATCATCCTAAGATCTTCAAGATTGGCACCCAGGGTGCACCCCGGCGCCCGCCGCCGCCCCTGTAACTCGCTCAAACATGGCTCGCCAACGCGCTACCAAGCCTGAGGCTGTCCCTATAGCCCGTCCTCAATATGTTGCGCCTGCAAATATCGAAACATCACGCCCACCACGCCTACAACCGCCTGCCACCACCAGCCTGCCAGCCCAGGCACGCTCCACCGTGCTGTGACGGGCTCTGTTCGAAAGGGCTCGAATAGTCACTGTGCCTGTAGGCCGCCCCTCCCTTGGCGAGACTCGCTTGCTTGGTTGGACTGAGCATCTAGTCGCACCCCGGGCAGACAGGGCCGACAAGATGCATGCGCACGCCCAAGCGCCCTGCCCGGCCATGCCATACATATACCTATGTAGACACTGTCATCCGACTGGAAAGTTTAGATCTTGTCATCTTCACATCAGCCTCTGTTCTATCGCTCATTCAGAAAGGATCTTGACGATTCCTAATTCATTTCTTTTCGATTCTTCATTTTGATTCTTCGATAGGCTGGGCCTCATTCATTTGTGCTTACCTCCGTTCCGTGGTGTTTTCTAAACCCTCCGCCATCCTCGACAATCCTTTCCCATCCGCCAAAATGTGTTCACTCACCCGAGTCCTGCTCACCGCAGCGTTTGCATCCATTGTCCGCGGCCACTCCCAGGTCCTGAACGTCCAGGGCGAGGCCGGATCGCCAGCCTCCGTCGGCTTCCTCGGTATGATAAAACCCCAAACAGAGCCACATGACAAGACGCCGGAGATTTTTCTAACAGCGATTCCAGTCGAGGGCGAGCTTGCAAGGAACTGCACAGCCATCAGCCCCTGCCAGCAGGACGCCACCATCATCCGTGATGCCGAGATCGTCGCCAACATCGTCAACGAGTGTGGACGTACTGAGCTTGCCGGAAACATCGACGTTGGGGAGAACACCGAGAACGCCCTCGCCGCCAATGCCGTCACGCAGGTCACTGCTGGTGGAGAGATGACTGTCACGATCCACCAGGTCAACGCTGACGGTGCTGGTCCTTATGTTGTAAGCAACGACATATGAAAACAACTGATGAATATGCACGGCACAGATGCTTACGATCAATGATAGTGCGATCTGGACCCCACCGGCAACTCTCTGGGTGCTACAGGACAGATCCCCCTCGAGGTGACCAACAACGTGCCTGGTGCCAACGGTTTCTCCCAGGCCAAGACTGTGGACTTCAACATGACCGTCAAGCTGCCCAACGATCTGAACTGCACTGGAGGTGAGTCGACTATATGTCTACCATCAGAATGCTTCAGAGCCATTTGAGCAGATGAGCTGACAATGATGACCAGCCTCAACCGGAAACGTCTGCACCGTCCGTTGCCGAAACAACGCCCTGGCCGGCCCCTTCGGCGGATGCTTCCCCGTCCAGCAGGCCGGCGCCGCCGAGAAGACCAACGTCGCCTCCAAGATCGAGACGACGCAGACCCTCGACGGAATCACGAAGCAGGTCGCACAGAACAAGGAGGACCTCCCCGTCGCCATCGCCGCCAACCAGCAGGAGGGCAGCGCCGAGGGCCAGGCCGCGGCGGCAGGAGTCAAGACTGTGCTCAACCAGCAGGACCCCGTCATCAAGGAGTCCCCCGTCCAGACCCCGGCCCTCGAGGCGGCTGATCCTGCTGCGACCGGGGCTGCTGGCAACAACAACAACAACAATGGCAATGCAGGCGGAAACAACAACAACAACAACAACGGACAGGCTCAGACCGGCAACGGGCGCCAGCGCGGCGGCAACAACGGCGGCAATGCTGCCTCTGGAAACGGCAACGCCGCAACCGGAAACGGAAATGGAGCCACCGCTGGCCAGGGCCAGGGCCGTCAGCGCGGGGGCAACAACAACAACAACAACAACAACAAGCGTCTGGCCCGTTGGGTCGGTAGGCAGCTGGCCAACCTCCGCCAGTAGAGGGGGAGAGCGACATCTGATACGGGGTTTCTTATGTGTATCTAATTGGACGCTGTGAGGAAGAGAGAGGAGGGGAGGGGGTTAAGACTACAAGGCGACGGTTGGCGTGCAAATGCCAACCTGAAGGGAGAGCAGAGCCTGACTGATACGATACCGACTGCTTTCACTTTTGTTTCGTTGCTTGTGAATAATTTAGAATGAACGATACAGTCTACCTGCTACTTCTTATTTTCGGCTCTACCTGTCACCGTGAAGTGCAGATGCCTGAGATACTACCTATGGACTAGCTGGGCAGCCGCAGTCTCGATCTGTGCATTTAAACTTCACTTCCTACTCACCAAGCAGTACAATCACACAGAACAATCGGCGCGAATTTCACGCCACTGTGGGAAATCTATCATGAAATGCGAAAACACGCATGTGGTATGAGAATAGGTAGCAAACCAAGGTAGTTACAAGCAGAGAAACGAGCGAACAAGCGAGGGCCAGGCTCGATGCATACATTCTTCGACGTGGCGAAACCCGCCGAGAGATTTGACTCGCGCGCCCTCGTACACATTTGTACCAGGTCGGGTTTCACGTTTCGTGGGTGCCACTCGTGACGTAGCCTACTGAGGCCACCTGTCAATGCAGCGCTGCTCGCGGTGGACGGGACCGAGCGAGAGTGCGGCTGCCCGGCTGGGTCTGACCGTGGCCACACAGTATGTAGACCATTTATCTTCGGCAGCCGTGCTGTGTGCCGCGCAATGAGTCCGCACAGTTCTTGTCACCTGCAGGAACGAACGTCTCAGAGCCGCATTTCGTCCTGTGTTTGGGTTCCGCTCCCCCAGGCTGGGGTGCGTAAGCTTTGCGGTGGGCCGCCTGAGAAACTCCGAGTGGTCTGCGTGAGAAAAGGTAATCTGGGCCCGTATTGTTGACGTGCTTTTTTTCCTACGGAATTCTATTTCATGAGGGACGATGCCCACTCATGACCTCGGGAAGCACCAGACGGTTCCGCACGACTCGAACTTTTCCTTTGATTTTTATTGAATGACTTCGGGGTCAGAGCAAAAGTCGAATGAGATGTGGTGTATGGAACAACCAAATAAACTAGCAAGTCTGCGATACGCAGCTTCTCAGACAATGGATTGTTTAGCTCTGCTCATGCACGTAATTGTTAGGTTCGTACTATCCATTTGGACGGGTTTCAAGTTCTGCCCGACGAACCTGTTATTTCCGAGCCTAAAAAGTCCCGGAACCCCTTGTCTGAAGGGACAGGGCTGCTTTTCACTTGCAGAAACCTACGACTTAAGCTTAAAATGTTGATTTGATAAGCTCAGCTGAGATCAAGAGCCGAGAAGTCAAATTCGGTGTCGGCGTCTGAGTTAAATGAGGCAGGCCATTGATGAGAACTTTCTCTGAAAGCTTGTGTCTACGTTCCGAGTGTTTATTATCTAACGCTGGAGTCGTTGAGCGTTCAAGACTCTGTGAAGAGACCGCCCGCAGTTCCATTTTCTAGAGATAATAGAAGAGATTTGTGCCCCGATTGAGAAGAAAGTCACCTACGTCCTGAGCCATGGGGGGTTGCCAGGCAAATGGTAAAAAGCAAGACACAACGAGGGCGTATATATAAGCAGTCCAAGTACTTAATAATTGTAGCAACTTGCTAATATAACTTGGGGAACCTCAGAGTTGTGGGTGTCCTATGGGACTTCAGCCCCGAGCAAGTATATGGACAATTTCCATCCGAGTTTTGAATCGAGAGGGTCCACGGTTGAAGCGCCTGGTGTCCAGATAGGATAGTATGGGTGTTATCACAATCGCAGTTTATTTCTGTTGTAGTAGAGGAGACGAAGTTTTAAATACGTCCCATGAGTTGATGCCCCGACTGGAAGTTGCACGTCGTCAGCCGCGCTAATTATGCATTATGGTTCACTGCAGAGGATGTCATAATTGCAAAGTGAAATTTCGACTATTCTTGTGACTTCGTGTCCTGACAGGCACAAGGAGGCTGAAAAAATTCCAACTCAACCTCGTGTGACGCTGACGCATGGGGTTGAACACCTACACCTACTATGAAGCTTAAGGACATACTATACCATCATTGCAATAATGGAACTTGCCTCGTCCTTTATGGGGCATGATTGTTTTTCTGTACGTCCTTGTGTGAGAGAAATGTCAACCATCATTTCTCAGGATTGCTTCATCATCCCCTTTCTAGGCTTGAAATTAATGAATACTTGCCCTCTGAAAAACATCCGTCGTTTTGAGACACAGCATATGCATGGGAGCGTTGGGGGCGACTTTGATTCCCAGCGAGTAGTTGGTGGTTACGATCAGTTTCTTAGTACTTGAAATTTGGCCATGCATCCACACAAGGGGCCTTAATTAGCGCGATCATATAGCGCTATGTGAAGTCTAAGCTTTATCGACACTCCGGCTATGACGAGGCTGCTGTATTCATTTTGCCACCACCAACAGTGGGTCACGACACGATAACTGAGAAGCATACAAGGACATGACTTAGATTGCCTCTCATTCATTCAGCTGCAAGGGTGTGTTGAGGTAGAGATAATTGAATAGTCTTGAAATGCAAAAGTGTTGCGAGTGTACAGAGTACAGGGTTTATATGAATTCTTACAAATACAATCAGCATGGCTTTCTGTCCATCCGTTAAGCTGAATCATATCGTAAAAGAGCACTTGTAAAGGACGAGAAGCGGTTTGGTTAATAACAAGTATTCGACAGTCGATAAATACACGCGACTTCATATTGGAAAGCTTTGAGCGCCAGCAATGAGAATGTGAAGCGCTGTTTCTCATGGACCCCAATAAAGTAACCAGAGGTATCTTGAACTGCTCAACTGTGCACGCCACGCACATATTTCCGAAACTGTTTGCTCGCGCGTTGCCGTTCAAGCTGAGGGTGGTGAAAAATCACGTCTACCGTATACGTTTATAGTAACGAGACATGCAAAGCGGTCTCAAACTCGACTGCCCAAGCATTAGAGCGTCATTGGCCGTTCCGGATGATGGCAGTGTTGTAGCCGGCAGCGGATTCCTTTTGATTAAGGTCAAAATATTTGGAAGGTGAAAACCCCCTTGTTGGTTTGCAACTCTGAATGAGAAGTTCTACAGATTTCGTGCCTGGATAGGAATTAACATTTGGATATTCTTGAACAACGGCACCCACCTCAATCCGTTGGCTTCTTGCCACACAGCCGTATGCGTCTCAGAGCGTACTAGACAACCCCAGAGCGACCGAATAAAAATGACACCAAGAGACTGAGGAGATACCTGGCCAGGATCGGTAAATTATGTGACGGTGTGTTACATGTGCCGTCCCTCTTACTGCTCATCTACTTCCGTTGAAGCTGAGGATTTCGTGTGACTTCAGACCTAGCTTTCATAGGCGGCTCCTCGGTGGAACCCCTCGGGAGCTGATTTTGCCTCGCCGTTGTTGCCTCTGCCTCACCATCGCTGCCGCTGCCTCTGCTAGAATTCTTCAAGCCCTTTCTCTGAGCCGCTTTAGCGGCGCTCGTCCTTCTTTGCGTAATATTACTAGCTTACTTGCCCCTCCCAGTAAGCGCTGTCACTAGACCCCGAGGTTAATGTAAGGCCCCGGGAGGGTGACACGACCAATGCATTGTAACCTGTAGGGTCGCAAAAAGAATGCAGCTCATTTCAGCTTCTTACTCACACAAATGAGCTGCATTTATAAGCAGCCAGAGTGGTGATTTTCGTCCGTCTCACCGGTGGAACGCCGGGGAAATGGTTTCATTATTAAGCGTCCTCGCGCGAGCGCGGACAAAGAGCGGCTGAACTTTGGCTTTGGAACCTCTATATGAGTCCACCGGGGTCTGGAGAATAGACACTGTATTTTCCTCCACTCGTCACCTCTAACCTTCACAGTCGGTCTATCCTTGCAATACAGCATTCAGGCAGACCCCTCCGCTTCACAACATCGAGCGCTCTGATCACTAGGGGTTCTCGAAGTCACTTTCACACATACCCTCTCGAAGAAGCACAAGGATGCAGATCCTCATTCTCGGAGCAACCGGCCGTACAGGCACCCAGGTTGTACTGGAAGCCCTGCAGCGCGACCACAAAGTCACCGCACTCGTCCGCAATCCCTCCGCGCTGGACAATCTCACTGCCCAGCTTCCCGCCAGCCAGAAGGCCAACCTGACCGCTGTCAAGGGGTCTCCGCTGAACGATGCGGACGTCATCAATGCAATCAACACGGCCTCCTCTTCCGCCGGCCCAAACACAAAGTTGGCGGTGATCTCGGCCCTGAATTCCCGCCGCACGTCCGAGAACCCCTGGGCCGCCCCCCACCCCACCGACTCACCGCCGCGCATGATGGCCGACAGCATCGCGAACGTGCTGGCGGGCCTGTCCAAGGCCGCGGCGGGCTGGGCCGAAAAGCCAAAGGTGGTGTATGTCTCCGCCATCGGCGTGGGCAAGTCGTCGCCCAACGCCCACTGGGTCCTCCGCACCCTCATCGGGCACAGCAACGTCAAGCTCACATACGAGGACCACGATGCTGCTGAGGGGGAGCTCAGGGGCGCCGGTGAGGGTGTCAGGTGGGTCGTCCTGCGGCCTGGGCGGCTCACCGAAGGTGACGACAAGAAGCAGGCCAAGGTGTGGCCGGCGGAGAAGGGCATGGTGGGCATGACGGCGAGTATCTCCCGGGGTGCCGTCGCGAGGTTCTCGCTGGATGCTGCTGAGAGCAGCGAATGGGATGGGAAAGATCCTATCATTCTTTCCTAAGCTCTAGTCTAGTCGGTGACGCGCGTCGTGGAGGGTGTACTTTGGCTGTGACTTTGCGTGATTTCTTCCGTTGACCTATATTTTACATCAAAACCTAAGGGACTTGGGAGGGTTTCGAGTCTCCATGTGATATCATCAGGCTTAATTATCTAAACTGCGATACCTTGGTAGTATGACTTCATGCATTTAATTCCATTCCAATATGCTTTTAACCTCTGCAGAGGCATGCGTCTCACTAAACGCATTTCCAGGCGAGGGAGGACTCTCCCGAGTCTGGCATCTCAATGTTTCCGCCCGGGGTCAAGTGGTAGGCGAGACGGTCCTTGCGTAAAATGTGTCCAGCGGCCAGGGGACTAGTACCGGCCGGTTAAAAAGGACAGGGAAAAAGTCAGAGGTACGGTCCAACGTACTCCAAGATGCAGTCCATATGCTACCGCCAAACCTGGCACTTTGTATCATTGTCTATGGCTGTCAATTGTAGTCTATAGTAAATAAATGTATCATTAGTATCCTGATGGAATGATCCCCATCTTCCCGCCATCTGTGACTACTATGTTTCCAGATAGCCAGGCGCCCGCCTTGGACGCCAGCCAAAGGATGCAGCCTGCCATATCTTCGACATTGCCAGCCCTTCCCAGCGGCGAGATTCGAAGTGCATACTCGTCCGGTGAGAGCTGCTCGGACGCCTTGACGATACCTTCTGTCATCTCCGAGGGATACACTATGACCTGTTAGGCCACAAAACACGGAACATATCACAGTTGGACTGGATACTTACAGCCTGGGGCGATCACGTTGAACCTAATCCGGTGCCTCGTGAATGCCGTCGACATCTGCTTTGCCATATGCGTGACGGCCGCCTTGCTGGCGGAGTAGGCGAAGTGAGCCATGGGCACGCGGCCGTACGCGCCGATGGAGCTGGTGATGACGACCTGGCTGCTCTGGACAACGTTGCCCTTCTGGTTGCCTGCGGTCAGCAGCGGGAGGAACGCCGCCACGCTGAAGTAGACAGCTCCCACGTTGACACTGAAGGTCTGGTCGAAGGCGGCCGACTCGACGTCCCAGAGCTCCTTCTGGTACTCCGGGAGCGGGGTGGTGGTCGGGGGCTTCGTGATCGGGCCCGTGACTCCCGCGTTGGCAATGAGGAGGTTGATGTAGCCGACCTCCTCGGTTATCTGAGCGACGACACGCTCCAGGTCAGGCTTGGAGCTTGCGTCACCCTGCACGGGTATGATGTTGCCGTACTTCTGTTTCCGGTGTTAGTGATTGACTTCCATCCCTACACCCAGAGTTTACCCCGGTATCAATGGTTTGATGTGGTTCATTCATACAGCTTCTTCTTTGGCCACTTTCTCAAGGACCCCCTTGCGGCGCCCAATGATGTAAACCCTGGCACCATTCTCCTCCAGAGCCTTGACTATCATCAAGCCAATGCCTGTACACATAAATCAGCGCAAATGACACTGGACTGGAGGACACGTAATTACCAGTTGCCCCGCCAGTAACAACAGCGACAAGGCCATTGACGTTGAACAAGTCTGCCGCAGCGAGCGACGGCGTTGTGGACGACGACATGATGTTTCCAAATCCCTGGGTGTAGTTGACGTGCGTCGGCCGTCCTATCCCATAGCAGTCAATATAAAGGTTCCACAGCCTCGCTGCTGAAGACGGCAATGATTTACAGTACAGTAGATTCTAAATTTAAACAATTCCTAATGATCTTCGGATGCATAGTTTTTTTTCGGTTGGACACGCTGTCATGTTTCCCCGAAGACGGAGGGATTCCCGACGGCTTCTTGAACATGCCGGGCACTCCGGGCACATCTGTTCATTCGCCAGCCGAGGCTTCACCTGAGCTTACATTGGCGGTGTTCCAGCTGCGTACAATCCCACGAAGCAAAGGGTCAGGATCCCGGGCGCGGTGTGCAGCCCTCGAAAGATATGACTCTTGAAGACGCTTGGCAATGAGGGTGAACTTGGCTATTTGAGCTGTGACGCCTTCTTGGCACGAGGTGAGAGAGGCTCGCTGATCCTTCATGGGCGAATACTAGCGGGTCCGGGAACCAGTGGTACGACTTGACAGTTTGACGAGACCAGATTCTGTCATATTGCCAATATGCCTGTAGTCGGCTTGGGTTTGTACAGGCTCAGGAAAATAGGTGACCAAGCGACCGGCCCTCAGGCCCGTGGGAGAATCAGCTCGCGAGAAATTAGATGGAAACTTGCATTGATATTGCTCATCGTGAGTTAGAACATCCCTAAATTTTCTGATGTTGGACCTGCTGGACCGGCAACATGTGCCGTCGTTCATGATCGCGACAATGTATTTAGCGGGCTGGAAGGCCAACAGCGCCGAGCCAGGAACCACAAGCTGCCTTAGTGCTGATTTCCGCTTTGCGAGGCAGCATATTCAATGCCAGCACGTCTTGTTGCACAAGAGAGTCGGTCTCTTTGCTTGGTCCTGCAGCTGTTGTCGCACCAACTGTTGTCAGCAGACGCATCCCCTGTTCACAATCGCCGATTCCGCATCAGTCACCGTCGTTGCCGTGATCCTCGCTTATTCAGACACCGTGAGGAGAGGGGTCCTTGTTGACATCCGGCTCCGGATTTGAGGTAAGTCCGGCATTTTCATCAGGTCTGGACGTCATCAACTTCAATGACCTTGCCCATGTTTGCTTCTTTGGATTCTCATGAAACTCCGAACAGAAAATTTCCGATCCCAGAATTCCCAGTTTCTGTTTCAGCTGTTCTAGTACTGCGTTCATTACCGAAAGCGAATTTAACCTAAGCACAGCTTGCCAGAGCTTGTTGTCCATCCAACCGTCGCGGATCCATACCCTGCACTAAGCGAATCACTCAGCCGGATTTCACAAGCAAAATCCACGATGGCACATGCTCAGGATCAAGAAGCACCCGACCTCAGCACCCCCAACCGTTACATCACGGACCATGACGCCAATGGTCTTTCCGTGTTCAACACCAGCATCCCTGACCTCCTCCCCGCCCAGATAGTCGGCGGCAAGTCCAAGTTCCATCTTGGATATGTTGCCGATAAGATCCCTGCCGACTTCACAGGCCAGTCTGACATTGCCACTTACTCATCTTTTCTGTCCAATCCGCCCGGAATCTTCCTCCCGGGCGGCAGCGTTCTGCGCATTGTAGACATGAAGCCCGGCGGCGAGAGTCTCATGCACAGAACGCAGAGCCTGGACTATGGTGTCGTGCTAGATGGTGAGATCGAGCTGATTCTGGACTCTGGGGAGAGTAGGACTTTGAGGAGGAGCGATATAGCGATCCAGAGGGGCACAATTCACCAGTGGAGGAACAAGAGCCAGACAGAGTGGGGACGAATGCTGTTTGTCACGTTGGAGGCAAGGCCGATTGAGATCGATGGCAAGATCCTCGGTGGGACTGAAGGTCACGGGGTAGACATTGCCACGCCTTCAAAGAACTGACCAGATCCCAAAGTGGTATGAGGCGGGCAAATTGGAGCGTTTCCAGAAGGGGGGAGGGGCATCACCTGGGTAGACTGGGATACTCTGAGGCCAATGGCCCTGATTGCAAACGACGTACTGTTGCTTCTTACTTTACGCCCAATGATATGAAGTCGATATCAGCATCCCATGCTGTTCTCAGGATTCATTTCTCGGTTTACTATGGGTGCCTCTGTTGCCCGTGACACAAAGACCCAAAATGCTCACGATGCAATACTATCTGGATTACAAAGGTCTACCAAGATTTTGAGTCACGCATAAATCACCAGAACAGTGACCATAGCCCGTCAGAGAAAGCTGCGAAGCAGGTGCTCGGCTATCTATAGAGCCATGACCACCTGAGCACATTCATGTGGTACAGGAATCTACCCAGGACATGTTGGTCCCAGGGTGCGTGCCCACGTTTCCAAGGCTCTGAACCCCCGTTTCTGGTGGTTACACCCGTGATTCCACAACCTGTGGGCTAATTTGTTCTGCAAAAGGCGTGGGCCCGCAGGGCTGCATCGAGAACAGAGGAACTCGCATTCCACCAACGGCCGCCGCGCGCAGGATCAAGTGAACACGTGGCAGTGGCAGACATGTTCGTATCCTGGCCACCTGCTCCACAGCCTTATCAGCCCCATGGCGTGCGTGCATGGTTACGACAGCAATGCTCAATGCTACCCCTATCAAACATCCGAACCAACTATGCGAAGAGGCTCCACACTCAGCCGCAGGTAAGGGAACGGTCTGTGCCAACACAGCCACGATAACAATAAGACTTTTACATATAAATGATATCGCGAGAGTGGCCCAGGTTCTAGGATCCAGGATAATACTTAGCCGCGGGCTACAACATGCGGCCGCCATCACGGTTGTCAGCTGACTAGCCTTACATGTCGGGTACCGAAGCAGGGACCATTCATCTCGTTCGAGGGACAAATATGCACGCAATCAAAGGCGGCAGTCTGTCGAATCATTCCTGTGACAGCCAAGACCTCTCACAGCAGCGGTTCGCCTAGGCGGCTGAGCCCCGCCAAACCGCGGTGACTGCCTGGCCGAGACAGGCTCCTCTGGTGGTGGAGTGAAATTCTTGATGATGCATATCAGAGACCGAATCGGGACGGTGTAGCCTAGTGGCGTGATACAACTTGATAATCTTCATCGCACCGGCGAGCACCACATCCTGAGACCGTCACCTGGCTTTTCAGCTTGCAACGTGCGAGTTGTTCCACGACATGTCGTTGGAAACATGGTCGCCGCCTCTCCCGCCTGGATTGAACGGGGTTGAGGTCTATGTATGCCCTCAATGGACGGAGTACGATCATTCAGTTGGCCAGCATAATTTCTGTGATAAGTATTGTCTGCCGCTGACGCGGCTCGAAAGTACCGCTGGGCTCAGCTAAAGTTCTCCCCAGAATTCGGCTTTCCAGGAGATGTCGAAGGAGTTGAGAAAGCAGCATGTAGTTCTCTAGAGATCTGCATTTAGTCTTGCATCGAATCTTATGATCATGACGATGCCAAGTATTGCAACACTTGATGTGGTTTCATAACGCCATGCGCTCAACGAGTGACAAATGTTACAATGGATGAGTAATTCTTTTGACAGATCACACTGCTACGTCCAGTCCTCTTTGCATCTGTGAAGGGTTGCAAGGCATGCGAGGTCAGTAAAAAATTGCACCTGTGCGAATACGTCGTGCCTCGAAAAAGATGGTGGGCTGTCAGACGGTGTGAGTGGGCGCCACACAAACAAGAATCACGGTACTTAGGGCCGAGCCTGAGACTAAAGATAAGATTGCTGTCAATTGCGGAAGATTCCGCCTCGAAGAGCCTTGCTTACCATGTACCTACATGACAATGTAGCGGGCATAGCGAAAGTCGCACGACAGTGCCTGTTGTGGCTGACATGGCTGACTGTACTGTGCTTCCCAGGAGACCAGGTGAAAGGAATCAGGTCTACAGGAGAGGACCTGCAATTACTGGAGAATGGATTGCATTACCCCCTTACGATAGTTTAGTTAGTTCTTAGGGATGCAGCCTAACCATCCAGCAACCCACTGCATGCCCTGGAGGCGGCTGTCGATGGGATGTGTCCGGCAAAACCGTTGCTTTGGGCTCGGGACATGTGGGTTCCAATCGGGTCTCATCGTGTCAGCAAAACGGCCCATTCTGCTGGGAATGTACTATTAAATCAATGATCATTTGCTATCACCCAGTCTCGTGTCAACCGCGGTAGTCAGACGCAGTCCGGTGTTGCTGGATCGGCCCCGAGCCGCTCGGTCGAGGCCTTTGGCATGACCTTTCTTACAAGACCAGCCGAGAAGAAGCAAAAAGTGGATTTCCATCACACCACGATACTCAGAGAGTGCCAGTAACCCTCGTCACTGCTATCATGATGATTATGATGCTCTGACCGCCAAGAAGAAAAGCCCCCCCCCCAAGAAAGCATTACACGAGGACTAAGAACAGGTCAAGCTCAACCTTGAAGGCCCAATAAATGGGAATGGACGGAAAGACGATCCGGTTGCGGGCTTCCTGCAACGCCTGCAACGAGTCCAAGGTTCGTTGCAGCCAGCGCAAGCCCACATGTGCCCGGTGTGAGCGGAACGGCGCCGAGTGCGTCTACGGGCTGTCACGGCGGACACACAAGGACGCTCCACCTATATCGATGCCGCAGTCACAGCGATCAAGGGGTCCTTTACGCACGTCTTCCACCAACGACATGAACGGCAGCAACGGGGGTCATAAAGGTCACGCCAGCAACAACAGCAACAATAGCTGGAGTGGATTATCATTCTCAAAGAGCGCCACTGCAACCCCTTCGACATCCACACCGAACGGCGGTGCATCGCCGGATCGATCCATGTCGGCCGGGATGTCGACACATGATGCAAACACAGCCCTGTTCGGGGATTATATGTCCCAACTCCAGCATTGTACGCCACATACACCGACAACGGCCGACCAAACACATCGTGCCGCGCTTCTCATGGATTTCAGCAGCCTCCCCGGAGGCACGGGCAGCTCAGGCAGCGGTGCGCACATGGACCCTCTCAGTGCGGCAGTGACCCAGTTCTCAACCCCAGCGACCGAGTACGCCAACCCCTGGGCGATGGGATCCTTCTTCGGCACAGCAAACACCAACCCCAACAACACCGTGAGCAACAGCGACGGCGGGCCCCCCGCGGACATGTCGGCATACCTAGCCACGCCCCCCTCGCCGCCCTCGCTGGGCGACTACACGTGCAACTGCCACGCCGGGGTGACGGAGCTCCTGACGTCGATGCGCGGCGGCGGGGACGACCGGCGGCTGCCCATCGACGCGCAGCTGGCCAAGCTGAAGCGCTGCATCGCGTCGTCCGAGTCGTCGATGGCGTGCAGCCACGGCCGCGACGACGGCGAGCCGATCCACATCATGGCCGTCGCCACGCTCATCGGGTACGTCATCGACGAGTTCGAGATGCTCGCGTGCGACCTGGTGTCGCCGGCGCTGCGCAAGATGTCCCCCGCGGCGGGGGCCGACATAGCGGCAGCCCTGGGGGCAGCCCGCGCCGCCGAGAGGGGGGGAGGGGGAGGAGGCGGCGGCGGCAGCCTGTCGTCCGGCTCGGACGAGGCCATGTCTGGTATGGTCGGCGCCGGCTCGGGCCTGTCGCTCGCGAGCCTTATGGAGCCGCGGCTGTCGTGGGGTATGCTTGAGCTGGAGGACGATGACGAGGTGGACCTGAGGCAGAGGCTGTACCTTTTATCCTTCCGCAAGCTGGAGCGGCTGCTGTCGCAATTGACGATGTACCTGCGCAACCTGCGCGACGCGCGGGCCTGTCTCTCGGACCCGTCGAGACATATGGCGTTTGTCATGGCGTGCGACTACACGCGGCTGTGGCTGGAGAAGAAAGCCGAGGACGTCAAGAGGCTGCTGTCGGCGTCGGTTGGAGATGAGGTCCTGGACCCTTCACTCGTTTAGTCGCGTCATTTTATCGATCCCTGGATATCCTATGGGACGGTGGCAATTCTGTTTGGGCTTACAGGTTTTCGGACGCATGTGCAACGCCTGCTGTACAACGCCTTCGGATCAGGCCCTCTTGTATATTATGGGTACACTAGACATTGACATCACGGTATCACGATAGGGTGGCGTTAAGGAGGTCGGGATGCACAATTGAGTTACGATGTACCGGCGTCTTTGCAAATCTTTTACCCGTCGAATTCTACGTGAGCGAGTGAAACGCTACCTTGGTATCTCAAAACGATCACGTTCGGCTTCAAACTCTTCCAAAGTTGTCTCCTTCCTGGGTGAATTCACCCAGCCTCGTCTCAAGTGCTAACTCGTGACCAGTCACTTGTCCGGCCGGGACCGTTGGAATATTCCTCTGCCCGAACCGCCCAACGGTCTCCAGCCAGACCCGAGCATTGGCATCGGCAGTAGGTACGAAAAGAACACGGGTGCGGCGAATGCGACTCTGACAACTGATTTGCAGTAGCGGCCCGCTCGCCGTTCAAACCCCGGCAGTCGCGGCGCCGCAGTGCTGACACCACGCCCCTCTTATCTACATGCAATCCAGAGGGGGAGAAGAACTACCAATTGTAAGCTGACAGGACGGGAGCCCTGCTGGCCATGGGGTCGAATCCTACTCGCTTTCTTGCTCTCTCCCGTGGCGCGCTTGTCCAACTCCGGACAAGATCCAGAACAATCCCTTCTCTACGTACTGAGCCTCACGGAGGGAGACGCGCGTCCGGCCCGATGACCACCACCAGCGAGGGCCCAGACTATTCTCCACTTCACATGGCCCATTTATTAAGCTTTCGGGAGCTCGGGCTCCAGTGGCATTTAGCGCTGAGCTAGAGACAACCTTATTTGGACGTTATCTTTGGTGTCTGTCACCTCAGAATCCAGATGTTTTCGAACCAATAATCCCCAATGCAAAGAGTATTTCTCTGTGATGCACTGTTGATATTGTTGTCGGTGCAATACCATCGATGGAACCTTCCGGCTAGTATTTGTCCATAGACACCGAGGTAGAGTCTTGCACTTGACCACGTCGTGTCCTCAAGCTCCAAAGTATCTAGTACTCACACCTGCCAAGTTCGAAGTTCCCTTTTCCTTTGCGAGCCGCGTCACGATTCTCACATGATTTCCTACAAAGGCTAGAGACATGTCGATCATCTTCGCTATCTTCCACATTGATTGACCAAGTACTCTCCCCTTAGCGCTTATGGCGTTTCTTCAACTTTCCATTGTACCTGTCTCGCGTTTTTGCGCCCAGTTTGCGAATCGAGTACGACCGCCCCCACGTATTTTCAGAGCGGCGATCTCCGCCTCTGTAGATCCGAGAGCGCACTTGTTTCTGGATTTAAACTGTGATACGGGATGGCTCGCTATTTTGGTGTCTGTTGAACGTGGGTAATGTTCTCTCTTTTCTTGCAATAAGAGAACTCCATGCCCATGCCATATATTGACAATTATTTCCAACCAGCAGTGTAAAGCATTACCAATGTGTGCAAATTTCAATTTCGATGCTTAGATATCGCCTGAGATAATAGGTGCGCACGTAACAAGATCATGGCTAGACACTGAATAGGCAGTTCTTCGTGGATATCTGAAGTGCAGTGCCTTTTCCCCTCCCCCCGTGGCCCTCCCGCCGCAGAAGCGCAGCGATTCCAGTTTGAAACTGGAAGCCTGAAAGCTGAGTAAGTCAATCGCACAGTGAAAGTGTCGAGAGCACGGTGGAAAGCAAGATAAAATTGTCTAAAAACTCGTGTATTAGACTGTTGACTGCCTCGGGTTAACAGATGATCCACGTTTTGGTGAAACAAATGCCTGCAGAGACGCGCAATTCATTGCACTAAATTTGAGGGGTGATGTGTTGTAAATTTCGTGGCGCAGCCATTTGCACGACTTGAAATGGTTCATTACACGGTATAAAGTCAATCTGGTTTCCTAGCCAAAGATGCAAAAGACAGAACGTGGCTATGCAAGATCCAAGGAGGGGGATGAAACGGTCCTTGCCATCGCAGCTTTGACTACGCAGCCACCATTTCGATCTTCTTCCCCTTGACACTCCTCCACTCGACGAAGACAGCACCGAGCGCACTCAAACAGGTCATGATCAGAGCGATCCGAAATGTCCAGATGATAGCGTCATTGTACTGCACTTTGACTTCCCCCAGAAGAGAGGGGTTGTCCTGGAACAAGCTATCAATAGAGGTAGCACCAGCATCAACGACAGCCTGTGGGTTCATGCCGAGGTCGTCAACTGTCGCAAGGCCCTTGAGCAAGCCGGTGATGAAGACATTCTGGGCGACGCTGACGAACAGGCTGCCGCCAAACATCTGCGAGAACACCTGCAGCGATGTGCCGATGGCGGTGTCGGCGAGCGGCAGCGAGGCCTGCGCAGCCACCATCCCCTGCTGCATGCCGAGCCCGAGCCCGAGCCCAAACAGGATCTGGTAGCCAATCCACCTGCCCGTCGACACGTCAACGGTCCAGGTGGTCATCAGGCCGGCGCCCACAGACGCTACGGGGGGCAGGGCATACATCATGGGCGTGTAGTAGCCCGTGATGGAGACGAAGGCTCCGCCGACGATGTTTCCGACCGTGGTTGAAATCATCATTGGCAGAGTGTCGATGCCGGAGTCGGTGGCTGAGGCACCTCGTATAGCCTGGAACCAGATGGGGAGGTAGTACACCATGGTGAAGAAGGCCGCTCCGACACAACCGGTGAAGATGGCTGCGCTGCCGACGCTGCGCTGCCGCGCGATGCGCACAGGGACCGTGGCGTCCTCACCCATCCAGAACTGGACGCCGATGAAGGCGATGAGGAGCAGGCTGAACAGCACGAGCAGCGCAATGATGCGGCCGTCGCTCCAGGGGTACGTCGTGCCGCCCCATTGCAGCGCGAGAAGGATGCAGACGACGCACGGCAGGAAGATGATGTTTCCGACCGGGTCGAAGTGCATGATCCTCTGGAGCAGGGTCTCCGGCGCGGCCGGGCGCGCCTGGCGCGGCGGAGAGTCGAGGAAGAAGACGAGCGCCGGGGCCGTGACGCCCCCGAGCGGGAGGTTGATATAAAAGCACCAGCGCCACGAGACGTGGTCTGTGAAGATGCCCCCGAGCAGGGGCCCCACGACGCTGGCGATGCCGAAGACGGCGGAGACGAGGGCGGTGTATATGGCGCGCCTCTCGAGCGGCGTCGAGAAGGCGATGATGATCAGGGCCCCGGAGAAGATGCCCGCAGCGCCCATGCCGGCGACCGCCCGGCCGACAATGAGGGCGGTGGAGCTCGGCGCGACGCCGCAGATGAGAGAACCGAGCTCGAAAATGAAGAGGCAGGACAGGAAGACCCATTTTACGCTGAAGCGCTGATAGAGACGGCCGAAGAACAGCTGGAAGGCGCAGAGAGTGAGGAGATATGCGGACCCGTACCAGCCGACGTCATCCAGCGCGTGGAAGAGGTTGGTGATTTTTGGTATGGCCGTGGCGACGATTGTGTTGTCAAGGGCGACACACAGGACGGCCAGCTCGAGAGCCAGCATGATAATGGTCAGCTTGAGGCCGCTGGGATAGTTCTGTTGCGCCTCCACGGCGTCAGGCTCCGGAGTCTGGGGCCCTTCATCACGAGGCTGAGACGACTTGTCGCCGTCGAATGGTCCAAAGTCCTGCACCTCAAACGGCCCAAAGTTCTCCAGGCGGAGAGGCTCAACGCTTGAGGAGTAGCGTAGCAGTTCGATCTGGGACTTGCCGCTCACAGAGCCTCCCGTTGTCGGCACCCTTGTGGCGGTGCTATTGGAGTCACTGTCCATGGTTGCTTGCTGACAGTATGCCAGTAGAGCACGAAATGATGCTGATCGGTCTGCGATGTGCAGAAAGAGGGTCGAGGCCTGCAGGGAAAGAACACACCTTTTGTCCAGCTACAAACTCGGCCACCTGATAGATGTCGGATATACAAAGGTAAGCGAGCTACAATGAGGAGAGCCCGAAAGCCCGTCGGTCTTTGGTCCCAATACGTTGTGGTTGCACCCAGACACACCAATAACGAAATCCACAGGCTTGACAATACCTCTAAATCAGATTGTCATCTGCTGCTCACCAGACACATCACTCGTGCACATACAGATATATCCCGAGTGTGCATTATGATGTCAAAGAAGTGAGTTCGAGTTTCCCAAAACATTTGTTTCAGCAACCGAGGCATAATTATTATCTAGGGCATCCGTGTTCGTCACAACACTGCTTCCTTCGTACCAACTGCTACCTTGGAACCCGCAATGGTCACGATCAGCGATTGCAGGCAGCGGTTCGTGTCACCACTCCAGGTCCTAGACACATTCCTCCGGGAATTAGTAATACCAGTGTAGCTTTTGCAAATTGACTCGGATCGTCATGGTGTGTGTGGCACAAGCTGCGGATGACGAACAGGACCATGACCGAGAATATCATCGGCTACATTAGCTTGGCACCGCCCCCGTGAACATCTTGCTCTGATCACATCTCAGTTGGGTAATCCGCCTCGGACTTGATACCAATCCGCCTGACGACTTTCGAGCAGGCTCGAACGGAGCGAAGCGTCAGAGGAACATGCAAACTTTTCGAACCTTTTACCCGTAGCTGAAGCCTTGCTCAGGATGACTGTACATTATGCAAACAAAAGGACCGTCGGGCTCGCTTGAGTGGAGTCCTTTCTCAGTCAGGTTTTGAGTGGTAACATGTGAGTGCTTACATGTCTCCGGCGCCTCACGCCTTGGGCCGTCACTCCGCCGCCCCTCCGCCGACTCTCCGCCGTCTGTCATCCGCAATGCAGTATTCGGCCGATCCAGGCCGAGATCTCACACGCCGAGGGACTTCTTAGTGCCAGGTGCCGGCGCGCCTTCGTAGGGTTGATTCGTTCTTTCTTTTTCGTCAGCCAGCTCCGTTCTGATGTGTCTTGGTGCATTCGGTCCGCTCTCACCTGATGCTAGTAACCTTGGAACGTTTGTAGGCTGATCCAGTTGATACGTGTCTTGATTGAGTGGGCTCCGTTTCTCATCGTAGTGATGAAAAAACGATCTGTCATGGGTTTGGCTCCGACACCAGCCATTTAGCCAGTATAGCTCCGGGTGTTAACCATTACTCTGGTGCAGCCCCAGCCAACGTCCGCCCACCTATAATCTCAGGACCGCCCACCCAGCTCTTTGCGTACGCCCACCCATACAAGCAGTTTTGCATACAGCCTACTATAAAATCCTATACTCCAAAGCCCTTTAACGCGCCTTAAAGCTCCCCTAACGTGCTTTAAAGCTTTCCGAAGGTCCTTAACGCGCCGCGCTGAAAGGAAGGGCCCTCTCGAAGGGTCCTCCCATGTGCCCTCTTACGTGCCCTCTTGCGCACCTTTTCGAATTGTAAAGGAGGGGCCCTCTCGTGCGCTCTCTCGAATCACCTCTCGAAGTGCCCTCTCGAAATGCCCTTTTGAGTGCAGAGGACGAGCTGTTTTGAATTCGAAATGGCTTTTTCAAAGGGCTGGGAAAAAGATCATAAGGCACGTTGCGGAGGAGCTTATTTTCTATTTCGTAAGTATTTGAATTTATTAACAATTGTTTTAGAAATATTTGTATTGGGTGCGCGTATTCTTTGAGCTGGGTGGGCGGTCCTGAGGTTATGGGTGGGCGGACGTTGGCTGTGGTGCAGCCCCCTCTCAAATCTGCTAAGTTGTTGCATTTAATTAAGTCCATGTAAATCGCTCTAAGATGTGCTTATTATTTCGATTGTAACGATCGGTGCGAGGCAATATGCTAGTTTGCTGGTAGGACAATTCTTATTTGTAGAATACCTAGATATCCTTCGGTACATATGTAGACGGCGGAAACAGGATACTCAGTTATTCACGGATCCGACGATAATGTATGATTAAACTCCCTTCGAATAGTCTTCCGTAAGAACATTGAACGGAGGATATGAGATTCTTATTGTAATTCCGTGGCTAGAAGATATAGGAACCTTTGGAGAGCTCAAAATGAGGCATGTTCTTGGGCCAGGGCTAAAAAGCTTTTGTGCCTCAAATTCTACCTAGGCACTCTTATGCTACCACGTACTTCTGGCCGCAAAGAATTCTCGGAAGACTTCCAGAAAACAAGCCGTCGGTCTTGTTCCAATCAGGGCTAGGTATTCTCGTGGAACCCAGACCAGACCATCGTCAGAGTCCTACGCAGCAGCACCTGCGAGTGCTGCCTTCGATTCTGCGATCACATCAAACGAGAACACATAGTCGTTTACGTCCTCGTTAGATTCGAGCCTATGCCCATGAGCATACTTAGCTGCGGCATCACGAACACTCTGCGGCACAGGAGGGTTGACGTTAGACAGGACCTGCAACGCAGATCCTCTGTTCCGCCTAACCTTCTCGAACAGTTGGAGCCGGTTCTCGATGGCCGCCGTGTCCTCAACCTGGTCGAGCAGGATGCCGAGGGCGGCCCCATCCTCGATGGCCTGTCCGCCGCCTTGGCCCTGGACTATTTGGACAGTTAGCATATGTAGACTTCTAGCGCTCTGAGTTGGACGAGGGTTATCCTTACATGTGAGCATGGGATGGGCAGCGTCACCGACCAGGACAAGTCGGCCCTTGTGCCACTTGGGAATTGGCCCTCTAGCAACCAGCTTCCAGAACTTCACGTCCCTAGCCTTCCTGTATGATGGGATCAGTGTATACCAGTTCAATTTGTGTTTGCCAAAACTCACTTGAACGCGGTATGTAGGGCCGGGGCAAAATGCTTTTTGGCATATTCCAGTGGCATGCTCGGCTCAACCATCGCGCGGAAATCTAGGTATTTTGTCAGCGGTGGGTTAGCATCCCAGACGGTCGGCCGGTACACACCTTCTCCAACATGCGACGTGTCGAATTCACGCGAGAGATACAAGAAGTTCTGCACCTCGTTGCTAAACGCTCGAAAGCTCTAGTCAGCGGCCATCCCATACCACGGGAAACATCCGTAACAGGCAGACGCACTTCCGACATGGATACCACACTAAGCCCGCAGCTCCGTCAGCCGCTTTGAAGTATCTCGAGCACGAGTCCTGGATCATGTGTGTGGTCTCTGGGTCCGCAATGAAGTCCTCTCTTGGCACCAGCCAGCGCATGCACGCCCAGCCCGTGTCGCCGGCCTCGACGACCTCGTCACCGAGGACGTGCCTCACGGCTGCCGAGTGCACGCCATCAGCCGCGACGACGAGGTCGGCCTGGAAGACCTCGCCGCTGTCGGTCGTGACTTTCCCATTCTCCGCGTCCTGGAGGGGTTGTGCGTGAGACTTTGTTCCCTGTCACGGCAGTTGGATTCCTTTTACGACTCACATATTCGACAACCTTGGACCGCACCAGGACCTCGCAGGGACGTCCCGGCCCCTCCTCCTGGGTGGCGAGCTGCCTGAGCTGGCTGTGGAGGTCGACCCTGTGGACGGCGTACAAGGGCAGCCCCCACGTGGACTCGCAGTCCTTGTAGTGGTCGGGGACCAAGACCTCCATGTTGGTGCCGTCGATCAGGATGGACTTGCGGATCGCCACCATGCCTGATGCCGCCAGGGAGAAGTCCCATGACATGAGGACCCGTGACGCGTTGGGCTTGATCGTGATGGCTGCCCCAACCTCGTGCAACAGCGATGACTGCTCAAGAAGCTGTTCAAGTTCATGTTTGTTAGTGACGCGCGTCATCTGTCTGGCTGAGGGTATGAGAAATGCCAACCGTCACTTTGTGACCTGCTCTGCGCAGGCCGATGCCAGCGCTCAGGCCGGCAATTCCGGCTCCGACAATGATGATTTCCATGGCTGCTGTCTTTCAAACACTGATGATCCGGTTTGACAGTATTCAGTAGTTACAAAGGCCTTGATCAATCATATGCATCGGCCAATTAAGTATGGGACGTTGCCAGTGACGGGCAGCTAGTGCGGGGTTCGGGTATTTAAACTTTTCCTCCTGGAGGAGAGATAGGTATTTAGCGAGTAAATATATATCACAAGGTCAGGGGGGTTTCATTTTATTATCAGCTCGGGGTGTCGGGTAATTGCTAGGGGCAGGGGGAAATGAAGCTCTAAAAGAACACCCCAAGGGGATAATGCAAACGGGAGTAAACCTAAATACAAGGGAGCAACTCCCAGCTACGGTATTCAAGAAAGGAAAGGGCCATCTAAGAGGAAAGGGTCCCTCCGAGAGGAAAGGATCCCCTCTGGGAGGAAGGGGTATAAGTAAAATCAAGTATTATAAAGGGTGATTTGTATAATATTTACATATTCACATTTCTTAATTTTAAGGAGGAATAATGTTTCAGTCAGTAAATATATATTATAATTCTTTATTTTAATCCCCTTTCCTAGATTAGTAGTATGTCCTCTGGGTTTGTATGTGTGCTATTAATGTCCTTTATTAGGGCAGTCTAGGTAAATACTGTATTGCACTGCAATAACGTCCCTCGTCCTCGGCATTGGTTTAGGCTTAACCGCGCCAGAATCTCACTATCAGGAGCTCCCCGATGAATGTCAAAGTGGCTTGAGGCCCAAATAGAATGGCATTCGGGAACGTGTCTCGGGCGAGGGACACAGAAAGTTAGAGCTCGGCCGCTCCTTTTCTGCCTATGAGGACACGTCTCAATTCAACTCCGTTCGTGGCAGTGCTACAAATGCTCATTTGTGTTAGCCGCAAGTGCCGCTTTGATGCTGCACTACGGATGGGTAGCAGTCCACCTATGGGTCAGACGGGTACCGTCTGTCCACTCGGGGACACCATCCAGCTGTTGCGCTGTCGCCATACACAGTTATGTTCAAATGAGCACTTTAGGACACGCAAATCCCGGGTGTATGGTGCCTAGGTCCATGTGTTGATTTGTGGTCCACCGCCGGGGATCATTGGCACCACTGGCCTGAATCTGTTGTCAGATGTCTCGTGTGTTGTGTAATCCGACCGGTCGGTGATATTGTTACACATTGAGGGCTTGAGGGATCAGTGGGCTTTGGTGGTACATGTCATGTAGACTTCATTGGATACTTTTCCGAGCAATTTGAGAAAGAATCGGCCAACGCGGCATGGGATGGGAAGACGGGGGTGCCAGTCCGCAAGGCTGTATTGACCCACCCAGTACCATTGATAATGCCCAGACTCTGGCAAGGCAAAAGAAAGAATGATTGTACCGAATACACCCAAGCCCTCGCTTGGTGAAGCCAGCGAGAAAATAGTGCGGAATATTCGAACATGGCACACTACCTTTCGGGCGACGAGCGGCCTCCGGCTGGACGAACCGACGACCGTTGAGCGAGACAAAAGGACCGAATCGGCGAACTTCGGGGAGGCGGCCCAGGCTAAGGAATCCTGTCATCATTTCACGAGTTTCGAATCGGTGATCCCTGATTCATTGGTGCTTACTTTCTAAGCCGTACGGCGACAATCTCGCAAGCTCGACCACTCGCAGGCGGAGCGGCGGACAAAAGAAAGGGGCCGGATGCACTGGGCGGGGGCGGGCGGGCGGACAAGGGTAGTCGCGATGAGCTCCTCGGATGAACTCGAGCGATCAGCAGACGGCTCTGACATGATGGTCTAGACTCATCGATTCTGGGCTGGTAGGCCCCGACTTTGGTCCTCTATGCAGGTGAGACGCGTGGTTGAAGGGCAAGCAGAGCTTGTGTGACACTCAGAAAAGAACTGGGCCTGCATGCAGCTCAGGCCTTATGTATTCCATTCGGGACCGAGATTTCCGAAGTCTGGCATCCATGTATCAGTGCGTGATGTAAGGTGCTCATGCTTGTGCAACAAACTTCTGACTCATCCAAAGAATCTGTCCTCCTGTCTTCCACAACGACTGGGACCACATGACTATCCCGAGTTTCTGCAGTCCTGTGCGTCGAGTCCGATGTACATTAGACAGAAAATGAGCACTCCTCGGGAGTACTTGCTGTGAGAGTCCGTCGCATGAAGGCAGATGGCGTTTTCGAATGTCGGTACTAATTTGATAATACACTCAAGTGCTGCCACAGAAGATGGTCTGGCAGAATTGCTATATGTAGTCAATACTTTGCTGTTGAATTCGTGGTTTCAGTGTCTGATCGAGGTGAGATACTTACTTAGGTACCAAGTAGGTGGGCTCAGATAGTCCAAGTAAATGGTTACCGACAGATTGCCATGTCCCTTAGTTTCTTGTGGGAAGAAAGACACCGAAAATGCGTGAGGCTAGCAATTATTTAGGGGGTAAGTTAAATGCACACTTGAGTTTGGNGGGGGGGGGGGGAATGGGGGCCTAGAGCACAGCAGCTCAAGAGCATTACGTAATACATGTGGGGCATAACGAACGTCAGCGCGTCAACGATGCATAGGCAGTGGTTTGAGTGGCTCATTCAAGGATGGCTCCAATTTCATCTAATCTCCCTTTGGTTGATGTTTCATTCTACATGGAAACTGGAGAAACAATATGCAACGAAAAATGCGATAAACACAAGGACAAAACCCTTAATTCGACGCGAAATATGCAAGGGCCTTCTCCATCTGCGCCTGGAGGAGATGGACATGCCCGGGCATGGGCAGCTCAAAATGGTCTCCAGCCACCGACAAGGCCATGACCTCTCCTCCGGTGTACCTATCCCAGCCGTTGGGGCCGAGGTTGTCCCCCTTGTCCGGAACCAAGCACGCGAAGGTGCCCAGCTTCGGATCCTCCATGAACCCCGCGTAGGGCTCCGCCGGCACGCCCTGACTAGCGAGCTTCTGCATCAGCGCCTGGTCGTCCGAGACCCGGTTTACAAGACCCCTCTCGGCCCAGATGACGGCCGTTCGCGCGGGCCTCTCTGCGGACGTCATCGGCCCCGGCGTGTACTCGTTCATGGCCACGAAGAAGGCCCGGAAGTGGTCCCGCTGCGAGCTGATCGAGCCCCACAGCCCGTCGCGCGCGACCGCCGCCTCGAACACGGCGTAGCTGAGCTCGTCCTCGGCCAGGAGAGTGCGCTGGTCCGCCTGTCTCGTCCGCGGGCAGCACATGTCCACTAGCAGAAGGCCGTCGACGGCCCGGCCTGCCGCTGCCAGCTGACGCGATACTTCGAATGCCACGAGGCAGCCGGCCGAGTACCCGCCGATCAGGAAGGGCCCTGTTGGGTGCGCCTTGATGAGCGCATCGACTACCAGCCGCGCCACACCCTCGATCCCAACCTTACTAGTCATGCGGGATGGGCACCGGAAGAACGGCGAGTCGACACCGTAGACGGCTTGCTTGGACTTGAAGGGTCGAAGGTGGATGAAGGATGCTACAGTCCCCGTGCCATCGGACATCATGTACAGTGGAGTCCTTGCGGCGTTCGGACGGCCCTGCAGTAGCGTGATCCTGACGCTGGGCGGCGGTGACGTGTCATTCTCGTCGTCGCTCTCCGCCTCCGGTGCAGGGGTCGCCGGCTCCTTCTCGACGTGGACCACGCTCGAGGCTGATGAAGTCACCGATTCAGGTACAGATGTGACGGGCGAGAAATCCTCATCTGCGTCTGGAGTTGGAGACACAGCATTCTCGTCTTCTTCATCGCTGGAGAAGCCGTCGCTGAACCCATTCGCTGGGGCGGCGACGTCCTGCCCGCCAAATTCACGGCGTAGGTCGCCGATTGTAGGGAAGTCGAAGACGAAGGCGGCAGGTAACTCGACGCCCAGCTCCTTGACCGCGGCCACCACTTCGATAGCCATGATCGAATCGACGCCGATATCTGCTACCATGGTGTCGTCTGTGAACTCCGACGGGTCGCTTCCAGTCGCCGTCGCGAGGCTGTCCACAATGATCTGGAACTCTCCCCCACCAGGGGTCTTCTCGCTGTCCTCTTGCACCTTTGTAGTCTGCACAGTCGAAGCAGGAGACAAGTCCATACTTTGATCTCTGACTTCCTTTGCTGCCGGCTTGCGGGCTTGTGTTCGCGGTGGAGGCACACCATGTTGATGGCCCGAAGCAAGTGATCCGTCAAGGATATGGCGCCAGGTGGCAGTCTTGAACTCCTGGTACCGCAGGTCGACGGCCTGCATGATAACCTTGGACGTCACAGGGTCGAAAACGTAACCAGCGCAGAAGGCAGTGTCCTTCTCCCACCGCGAGATGCGCGTGTAGGTCAGGTACTGCCTTCCAGGCTCAACCGGCGCCAGCTGCTCGACGCTCTCGTAGCCCATGACGACAAACGTCGATGAAGCCGGCTTGGCCGGGTTTCCGTTGACCATGAAGCCGGCCAGGTGCAGCAGGGCCTCTCCCCAGTATGGCGAGGACGTGAATCGCGTACCCTCTGGGTCGGGCTTCAGCATGATTGTCGCGGCAGCCTCTTGGAAATCACTAGCCACGTATGCCTCCTGGACGCCGCGGAAGTCGGGCGAGAACTCGACCGCGTTGGCGAACAACGCAAAGAAGACGTCAGGCTGGATCCGGTGCCCGGTGCCCTCCTTAGACAGCCGGATTCGTTCTTCCATCTTAGCCTTGATGTAGAAAGAGACACGGTCCAAGTCGGCACGAGCCTTCTCGGGGTTGCGGTATCCGATCCTCATGGACCCAAGGTCATGAGACTCGCCGCGTTTTGAGGTTGCCCTGAACGTAACGAGAACCGAGTCCCCTGTGCTCTCCAAAGTGGCCGTGGAGAGCAGCTCGCCATCCAGTCCGACAAGATCCCGAGTTAATGGGGCCAAGAGCTCAGGATCATGGAACGTCAGGTGGGCGGCTGTCACGTCCTTCTTACCGCTGTACTCCAGTGCGTACTTGGCCACTGTTGCGGCGGCATCGCTGAAGACACTACCTGAAGCGAGGCCGATCTGCTGCATCTTGTGCCCATCAATAAGCCCCATGAAGCCATGATCTGAGATACCGGCTCGGAACGTGACCTGGACCTTGGGGGACAGCGACTTCTCGACGAGGTACTGGGCAGTCGTGGCATGAAACGGCTCTGTCTGAGCTCCGACCCCAGTGCTCGCAGGAAGCAGCGCATTGTTCTTGTCAGTATGCGTGATCCAGTAGTCCTTGACATCCCAGGCATATGTCGGCAGTGGCAACAGCTCAAGGCTGCTCTCGTACGGACCGTGGAGGGCAAGCCAGTCCACATCGGCCCCGCTCGTGTACACCGCTGCCAGGGTCTTCGAGATTGATGCCCAATTGCTGGTATTTGCGTCGATCGTGTGGTTAACCTTGGTGGGTGGCGGGGACAGCGCGGTGCGCACGAACGAGGTGCACACCGGCCCAGGGCCGATCTCGAGCCAGACCGGGTCCTTGACCGTCGACTTGACGACGTTGAGGGCGCCTGAGAAGTCGACCGCCTGACGCGTCTGCTGGACGAGATAGTCCTCGCCAAATACGCCTGGTCCGTCGACTAGGGATGCGAGCAAGGTTGACGCCACGGGGATCTTGGGCGCCGAGTAGGTGACGCCGCTTGCAAGGGCCTTGTAGTCGTGCAGGATGGCATCCATCTGGAACGAATGGAACGCGAAAGGAACTGACAGCATCTTGGTGCGGGTCTTTGCGTCCTGTGACGTTATGCTGTCCTGCACCAGCGCCAGGTCATCGGTTGTTCCGCTGATGACTGTGGCACCGGGACTGTTGATACAGGCAATCCCGCACGAAGACTCGCCGATCTTGGTGAGGTGTTCTTCAACAATTGCCACTGGGGCAGACACCGAGAGCATGGCGCAGGAGTCAGGCTCACATCTCTGCAACAACAAGCGAGCCCGCTGACCGACAAGGTAGAGGGCGTCCGTCAGCGACAGGGCACCTGCAGCGTGGAGAGCGGCATACTCTCCCAGACTGTGGCCCATCACCATGGCGGGCACTACGCCGGCAGAGCGCCAGAACGCTGTCAGGGCCATTTCGAGCGTCACGACCGCCAGTTGAATCTGCGCAGCGTCCTTGGTCGACACGTCGACAGCGCTGTCGGTAATGATGTCCAGGAAGGACGGGAACCCGTTCGCGGCGCAGAGGTCGACGCACAAGTCCACGGTCTTGCGGAAGACATCGCTAGTGGAGTACAGCTCGGCACCCATGCCCGCATAATGTGAGCCCTGACCAGTAAAGACGAAGACCACGTTGGCCGGCGTGGACTTGACGGAGCTGGCGCGCTCGACCTCGGCCTCGAGCTTGGAGATAGCCTCCTGTTGCGTGGAAGCGGCAAGCGCGAACCTGAAGGGATGGTGGACCCTCCGAGCCGTGGTCGAGTAGGCGATATCTTGGATGCGGGCCTCAGGGTTGGCTCGAAGCCACTTAGCGAGCCTGCGCATGTTGGCGATGTGCGATGCCGGTGTCCTGGCCGAGCTTGCGATGACATGCGTCGACCGGACGTCGACCCGCCTTTGCGTGGCCGGATCCTTCTGGTACTCCTCGAGGATCACACATGCGTTTCCGCCCTAATGAATTACACATGGTCAGCTTTTCCTCCACTCGAGCCTTCAGCCTCACGAGATGGGAACGACCTACGGCTGCGTCGAAGTTGTTGACAAGAATGCGTTTCGGCTTATTAGCCACCGATTTGAACTCTATCGGTTCCGTCGGAATGACAATACTACTGTCATCTTGCAGGAACTTCAACACGTGGGGGTTCATGCTGTGTGGCATGCCTGCCTGAGGAGGCACGACGCCCTTCTGAAGCATCAGAATGCTCTTGAGCACTGAAGACATTCCAGCTGCCTGTATTGCCCACCTCGTCAGCCTATGATACATTTACGGCTCCAACAATGAGCTAAGAGGACAACTTACTGCTTCACTGTGGCCGATGTTGGCCTTGATCGCTCCAACTTGCAGGGGCTGCCCGTTGGGTCTCGGGGTAAAGACCTTGGATACTGCACCCATTTCTGCCTTGTCACCGACCTGGGTACCTGTTCCGTGCATCTCGATGTAAGAGACATCATCAGGACTCAACCTCGCATTTCGAAGCACCCTGTTGAACAGGCGTTCTTGGGCATTCGCGTCTGATGTCGTAATAGACGTCGAGTTGCCAGAGTGGTTCCTGGCCGAAGAAGCAATAACGGCCAAGATGTTGTCGTTGTGGGCGATAGCGTCCTCGAGCCTCTTCAGGATCACTGCACCACTGAAGTCTGCACGGCAGTAGCCGTCGGCATCATCGCGGTACGTCTTGCAGTTGCCCGTCTCAGACAGCACACCAGCCTTGCTGAGGATGGTGAAAGAATGGGGGTCTGACAGCACGTTTGTCGCACCAGCAACCGCCATGTCCACGTCCTTTGAGAGCAGGCTCATGCAAGCAAGGTGGATGCACGAGGTCGCACCTGCACAGGCCGAATCCACTGCGTAGGCTGGGCCCTCCCACTTCATCTGGAAGGCCAGCCGTCCGGGCCCAAAGGCGCGCTGGATGCATTGCATCGTGTATGCGTCGCATCCAAGGGCGTGGTGGCTGACCTTGTGCCAGTCATCAGCGCTCTGGCCGAAGAACACGGCTATCTTGTCCGGGTCCGTCCTCTTCGTCTGGCCAGCCGAGTACCCGGCCGTCTCGAGCGCCTCGTAGGCGTTCATCAGGAACAGCCTGTGGTTGGGGTCCATCAGGAGTGCCTCGCGCGGCGAGATGTGGAAGAACTTGGGGTCAAAGTGGCCCGGCTTCTTTATGAAGCACCCGTGCCGGCAGGTCATCGTGCACTTTCCTGGACCACCGGGGCCATGTTTGACGCAATAGTACTCATCGAGGTTGAAGCGGTCGGCTGGGATCTCTTCGTGGCAGTCTTGGCCAGTGGCGACCATATTCCAGAACTCTTCCATGTCCTCGCTGCCGGGCCCTTTGCCTGACATGCCGATGACTGCGATGGCGCCTTCACGGATCGCCTTGGTCGATAATGACGATTCCGGCCGGGTCTGGCTCCTAGTCTGGGCGTCGGCTGCCAGGTCATCATCGACTGAAACGTGCCTTGTCAACGCGCCCAGTCCAGTCTTGAGGACATTAACAAGATACGGTCCGTGGCCGCTGGGTCCCATCATCTTGACGTCGATGTGCTGGGCGGTTCCAAGGTGGGCGCTGAGCTTGCCCATCGTCTTAACCAGGTTCAAGCGTTGCGACAGTGTCTGCAAGGCCGCCACTCTTAGAAGGTGGCCCCAATTTGAAAACGAGGCATTGGCATCATCCCCGGCCAATGCCCACATCTTGTATGCTGGACGAACCGGAGTGGACAGGAGCGGCGAGCTCCCGACGACATAGTCAATATCGGCTTCAGTCACGTCGAGAGTGTGCTGCATGGCGCGGATTCCGGTCAGCTCGTTCTTTGGTACCTTCTTCAGCTCTGAGCACTGGCTGAAGACGAGTTCCAAGACCGATGGAGGTCCTATTATGGTGCTCCATCGGTCTCCTGTGATGGCTATCTTGACTCTTTTCGAACATGGGACACCCTAGTCACGCATTTCAGGTCAGCCATCCCCTTCGAAAGCTTTTGTATCAGTCGGAAAGGCACTAATTACCATGGCCTGTTGGAACTGCTCCAATATTCTCTCGAGGTCATCCGCCGGAACGCCGACCACAGCCCAGCCCCATATTCCAGGGGCATCCTCCATTGCTCTTGATCGGACAAGTGTGAGATTACAGAGCCTAGCGTACACCCGACCTGCCTCAATACAGGTATCATACAAGGTGCTGAAGTTGGCGGAAGTTGGCACGGAAACGGCATTCCAAAGACCGCCAGAAATTCCGATCAGGTGTGTTTCGGGTCGGCCGTCGCCCGGGTTAAGCAACAGTGGCTCCCGGTTTGCAGTCCTTCGCAATGTCAGCATCCGGGTCCGTCTGAGGTCGGCTTCCTTGTTCTAAAGCTGATGCTTGCGAGATTGACTTACTCCAACAGCAGTGCCGCCCTCACGGCATAGAGAAGCATGGCGTGGACCATCCCCACCTCGTCACCCGAGTGACGATACTTCTGAGCGAGTTCTTGAAAGTTCGAACAGACGCCAAAGCTTTCCCGCAGAAACCTGTCCATGTCTCGCACCTCGGTGGCGAAGGCAGAGAACAAGTCCCCCAAGAAGGACTGAAGCCATGGCGTTGTGGTAGCCTGGCCACAGACATAGTCCATGCCATCAACCCATGCCTCAGTAACATCCCCAAAGAGGAGAACAGCGGGATGCGTTGAGCCCATGGTTGTCGTTGTACGGGTGCGGAAAATCGCTGCAGAAGTTGAGTACAACATGGCAGACGATCCAGAGAGGTGCAGCGCATACGCTCCTTTTTGTTTATTCGATTTTATCCCAAGACTCCTATTACTTACAGATCGACCAAATAGATCTGGCCTTTCCCGGACAAGCGTCTTACACTCTTTCCATCGCTTATCTAGTCTTATTCCCCTTCGTTGTTCTCATATCTGTTCCCAAGGGTCCCCGACTCTTTGCGTTGCCGATGTCAGCTGAGCTCCCGACATCGTGGGATCCCCGACGGGAACGCCGTGTTGCACTGTGTCGGATTTCCTATCAAGAACATGCGGCTGAGCCACGAGGGTGGTGGGGGCGAAACATGCAGAGCTACCCAGCTCGTCTCAGATGCCATGTGGCGTGGCGCATGCAGGTAGCCTGCAGTGATAACCAGAGCGTCGGAGATGCCTTCACGCATGGGCGCACGCCGTTTAGCCGCCAACCGCCATTTGGGACTGGCATGCCCGAATCCTTGTCGGGAACGTTACTGCTGATGCGGTCCGATTACTGAACCGCCGACACAAGTGTGAAACGGAACAATCATAGGGAATCTTCTAAGCAGTCAAAGTAGACCGCCTTCGTGCTAGCGGGATGAGCTGGCTGAAGTTGATGAATAGGCGCAAAGGGACCAGCCCTTCATCTTTAGTCGACGCAACTGGAAAGGGGTCATCTAGACATATAGTCCGTCGTTCATCCCTTAGACTGGTAATTGTCTCGACCAAGTCATTGCAGTCCTAGGAGTATTGTTGTCAAGATGCCTGCTGCAAAGATGGCCAACGACATACCCATTGCGGTCGTGGGCCTGGCATGCCGCTTTCCAGGCGACGCCAGTACTCCGTCCAAGTTCTGGGACATGCTCAAAAAGGGCAAAGGTGAGCCATACCTCTATATCCATTGCAGGACACCTGTGCCAGCTAGTGATCATTTTAACACCTTCCAGATGCCTACTCTCCGACCTCGAGCCGGTGGAATTCGGACGCCTTCTACCACCCGAACACCACGCGCACCAATGTCATCCCTACCAAGGGCGGGCACTTCCTCAAGGAGGACCCGTACGTCTACGACGCGGCCTTCTTCAACATCACAGCGACCGAGGCGGTGGCCCTGGACCCAAAACAGAGGATAGCGATGGAGGTAACGTATGAGGCGCTCGAAAACGCCAACCTCAGCCTGCAGGACGTCTGGGGCACCCAGACCACGTGCTACATCGGCTCTGCTGTCAGCGACTACCGGGACTCTGTGATCCGAGACTTCATGCAGAACCCAAAGTACCACCTCCTCGGCACGGGCGAGGAGATGATCTCCAACCGTATCTCGCACTTCCTCAATATCCACGGCCCTAGCGCCACTGTCGCCACAGCCTGCTCGTCGAGTCTTATGGCTACGCACATGGCTGTGCAGAGCATCAAGTCGGGCGAGGCTGATATGGCCATCACGGGTGGTGTTGGTCTGATGCTCACGCCTGACTTCACAACAGTGAGTAATTATTTTTGGTGCTTCTAGGGCTGGCAACCCAACACTACGAGGACAGCCAAATGAAACAAGGTTATCATCGCTAACCTAATGCCAACCCAGCATCTGGCGAACTTGTCATTCCTCAACCCAGCGGGCCAGTCTAGAGCCTTTGATGAGAGTGCAGGCGGCTATGGGCGTGGCGAGGGCTGTGGTATTATCATACTCAAGCGCCTCGACAAAGCCATCGCAGATGGCGATAATATCCGCTCCGTGATCCGAGCTACAGGCGCCAACTCGGATGGTTACACACAAGGAGGTAAGTTTCTTGTCTTTATCTTATACTCAAAATATAGCAGGTGTTGACCATTCATCACATGCAGTAACTATGCCGTCTCTTGAGGCCCAGGCAGCCCTCATCAAGCATGTTTATGAGTCTAATGGGCTCGACTTTGGCTCGACGCAGTACGTCGAGGCACACGGTACCGGCACCAAGGCGGGAGATCCAATCGAGGCTGAGGCCATCTACTCCACCATCGGAAACGGGGCTACCAGACGCGGAAAGCTGTGGATGGGGAGTCTCAAACCAAACGTAAGTTCATGCTAATATTCCACGTGTTAATGAATTGATGCCTGATCAACGGCCTTCGTTTAGATTGGTCATCTCGAGCCTGCTGCTGGCGTGGCCTCCATAATCAAGGGCGTCCTGGCTCTTGAGCACAGTCTGATCCCGCCGAATATCCGCTTCCACAACCCCAATCCAGCCATCCCTTTCGAGAAATGGAACATCGCCGTGCCCACCGAGCTCACCCCTTGGCCTGTAGCCCGAACCAAGCGCGTCAGCATCAATGGGTTTGGCATGGGTGGAACAAACGGCCACGTAGTGCTGGAGGCTTACAGCCCAGCCGCTGCCACCAAAGGCAGCACGAAGCTTCTCAACGGCAGCGGATCAATGTCGAAACCACGCAGCAAGGCGCGACTTTTCACGTTCAGCAGCTACGACCAGGCTGGCTTCAAGCGGAACGCCGCAGCGCTGGTCGAGCACCTCACAAAGCTCGGCCCTGCCGGTTCGACCCCAGAATACCTCGCAAACCTCGCTCACACTCTTTCTGGGGCACGATCACGCCTGCCGTGGAGGGCCACAGTGGTGGCAGACAGCGCCACCGAGCTCCGCGAATACCTGACCTCCCGGCCGGGTGAGGGCGCGACCCGCGACGGCAGCTCAAACGTCGACCCGAAGCGCATCGGGTTCGTCTTCACAGGCCAGGGTGCCCAGTGGGCACGCATGGGTGTCGAGATGCTCGACCGCCCTGTCTTTGGCGCCTCGGTGGCCAAGTCCGCCCAGTTCCTGCGCGATATGGGCTGCACGTGGGACCCCTCGGAGGAGCTCCTGAAGAGGCAGGAGGACGGTTCCCGTCTTGGCCTGCCCGAGATCAGTCAGCCCATCTGCTCCGTACTGCAGATTGCCCTGGTCGATGAGCTGCGGGCATGGGGCGTGACGCCGTCGCGGGTCGTTGGGCACTCGAGCGGCGAGATCGCTGCGGCTTACAGTATCGGCGCCTTGGGACACCGGGACGCCATCGCCGCCGCCTACTTCAGGGGTGTGGCCGCGAACAAGCTCAAGGCCGAGTCGCCGGGCCTGAAGCTCGGCATGATGGCTGTGGGTTGCTCCCGCGAGGAGGCTGACGAGTTGATTGCGCAGCAGGCCAAGCTCAACAGAAGCGGTGGTAAGGCCACAGTTGCATGTGTCAACTCGCCGTCAAGCGTGACGCTTTCGGGCGACGTCGAATCGCTGGAGACACTGCGCGCGCTACTTGATGAGCGGAAGGTCTTCGCGCGGCGGCTGAAGGTCGAGATGGCCTACCACAGCTCGCACATGAACAGGGTCATGGACCACTACCTGTCGACCATCTCGGACGTCGAGCCTCTTCCGGCACATGATGACCAAGGTACCATGGTCTCCAGCGTCACAGGCTACGAGATCAGCCCCGAAGCACTCGGCCCATACTACTGGGTGCGCAACCTGGTCTCCCCGGTACTGTTCTCTGACGCCGTCAAGGAGCTCGTCTCCCCGGATGACGAGGAGGAGGGCAACACAGTTGACCTCCTGATTGAGGTTGGCCCCCACAGCGCTCTCGGTGGCCCCGTCGAGCAGATCCTGAGCCACCACGGTATCGAGAAGGTTGGCTACGACTCGATTCTTACGCGGGGCAAGGACGCTCTCAAGACGAGCCTGAAACTTGCTTCCAATCTTTTCCTCGCGGGCGTTCCTCTGAGCATCAGCCATGTCAACGGTGACCTGCAGGCCCGCCAGTTGATCGATATGCCCCCGTACCAGTGGAACCACTCCAAGGCTTTCCGCCATGAGACTCGCATTCAGCGGGAGCTCATGACGAGGCAGTTCCCCAACAAGAGTCTGCTCGGCGCCAAGAACGCCATGATGGACGAGACGCAGCACACATGGCGCAACTTCATCCGGCTGGACGACGAGCCGTGGATCCGCGGGCACACCATCGGCAGCACGGTGCTGCTGCCGGCAGCGGGCATGGTGAGCATGGCGCTGGCCGCGGCTCAACAACTTGCCGAACCCGAGAAGACACCACGGGCTCTGCGACTCCGTGAGGTGTCCTTCTTTGCTGCCATGGCGCTGCCTGAGGATGCGGCCACCGAGGTCATCACCTCACTACGGCCGCATCTCGTGGGCACGTCCGGCTCGACGTCGTCTGCGTGGTGGGAGTTCACCATCTCCTCGTGCGTCGGGGTCGACCAGCTGCGTGACAACTGCCGCGGCCTGATCGCCATTGAGTACAAGGAGTCGACCAGCGCGCAAATGGCGCACGAAAATGCTGAGCTCGAGTCAGCTCGCATTGCGGACTTCCGCCGCATCGTGGAGGAGTGTCCCGATACTCTCTCGAAGACAGAGTTCTACGCCGAGTGTGCCAAGATCTCGTGGAACTACGGCGACCTTTTCCAAGGGGTCGAGAAGGTCCACCTCGGCTATGGCCAGACTGCGTACCATGTCAAGATCGCAGACATTGGCGAGACGTACAGCAGGGGGCTGGAGCGCCCGTTCCTGATCCACGGCGCCGCTCTCGACGCCATCATCCACGGCTCGCTTGGTGGCACGTACAAGAACAAGGTCTCCCAGCAGGACAAGCCTCTTCTGCCGACCTACCTTGGCGAGATGGAGATCTCGCTCGAGATACCCGACGACGTGGGATACGTGCTGCCCTCATTGTGCGTGTCGAAGAAGCTCGGCTTCAATGCGCTCTCGTCCAACATCGTCTCGTTCGATGACACCTTGTCCCGGACTTTCCTGTCCATGACGGACTTCAGGCTTACAGAGATCGGCAGCGACGACAAGCAGGACGATGGCAAGGTGGAGGTCGATCCGGCCGAGATCACTTCGGAGGTGCGCTGGAACTATGCGCTCGAGTTGTTGAAGCCCGAGGAGATCGCCAGTGTCGTCTCTGCCGTTCCCCGAGAGAACAGGGCCGTCGAGCTTCTGCACATGCTCATCCACGACAACCCCGCCGCCACTGTCATCGAGCTTCTCTCGGACAGCGAAGCCCTATCAAACGCAACCGTGCTCCAGCTGCCCAAGAGTACCATCCTGCCGAGCCAGGTGAGATACGCTGTCGCTGCAGGTGTCAACGCCGAGCTGGACAAGTCGTCTCTGTTCGGAGACGCTTTCTCCTTGAGCGGTGTGAATGAGCCTTTGCCCTCTGACGCGACCTCAGCCGACTTACTGGTCGTTCCGCAAACAGTCAATGCGCTTGAAGATCGTGACAAGGTCTTGGCCCGCTTCGCTAGCCTCGCCAAGCCAGACGCATCCATCATCCTCTCCATCAGCCGCGAGGCCGCGACTGTGTTGGAGGCTAAGGGGTTCCAGGCCGTCTTCAGTGTGGACGGTGCAGCGCTGTACAAGCAGCAGCAAATCAATGGTGTGGACAGCGCCAGCCATTCATCCACGACCAAGCGCGACATTGTCATCATCGAGCCATCCGCACCCTCAAGTGCCGTGCGTTCTTTCTCCGGAGCTCTTCAAAAGGCCCTTGATGAGGAAAGCCACAGCGCAGTGGTCGCCGCATGGACGGACCTCAACATTCAAGATTTCGAAGGCAAGTCATTCATATCCCTTGTTGAGCTCGAGACACCACTCCTGGACAACCTCTCCGAGGAAGACTTCAGCAGGGTGAAGCAGCTGGTTTCGAACAGTGAGCGTCTTCTCTGGGTCACGGGGGGCGATAGCCCCTCCATGGCTGTCGTTGACGGTCTGTCCCGGACGGCGAGAAACGAGAACGCCAGCCTCAAGTTCCAGGTCCTGCACCTGAGCAGCCTCGCCGCGGCTCGGCAATACGGGCCCTCCCTGGCTACTCGTCTGGTGACTTCTGACACCAAGGACGATGAGTTCCGCGAGCGTGACGGCTTGCTCACCGCCAGCCGCTTCTTCAACAGTGTTGCGGGTAATGAGGCGGTGCGGTATTGCCTCGAGGATTCTGTTCGGGTACAGCCGTTGAAGGACAACCATGACAGCGACAGGCCTGAAGCGCTCAGACTCACCATTGGAAAGCCTGGTCTGTTGGACTCTCTAGCTTTCATCCATGACGAGCGGTTCGACGCTCCGCTTGGCGAGATGGAGATCGAGCTCGATGTCAAGGCCACAGGTGTCAAGTAAGTCCACTGATTGCCGATGGGAGTGTTCCACAGCGGTCAAACAAATGCTAACTGTTTTTGCAGCTTCAAGGACGTCATGGCCTCCATGGGGCTGGTCGAGGTGTCGCTCATCGGCCACGAAGCCAGTGGTACCATCGTCGCCATAGGCAGCAAGGCCGCCGACAGGTTCAAGATCGGTGACCGCGTCGTCGTGTCTGGAGAGGGAATGCACGCAACGAGGCTCCGGAGCGACCACAGGCTGGTCGTCAAGATCCCTGACACTATGTCCTTCGAGGAGGCTGCTGTTCTGCCAACTGTTCACGCAACTGCGTACCATGCCCTCGTGAATGTCGCCAAGCTACATCCGGGGCAGTCAGTCCTCATCCACGCCGCAGCCGGTGGTGTCGGCCAGGCAGCGCTGCAGCTTGCCAAGCACCTTGGTCTTGTGGCATATGTTACCGTCGGTAGCGAGGACAAGCGCAACCTGGTCATGGAGAAATACGGAGTCCCCGCGGGGCACATCTTCAACTCGCGAGACGCCAGCTTCGTCAAGGCCATCAAGCGAGTGACGGGCGGCCGTGGCGTGGACTGCGTGCTGAACTCGCTGTCGGGCGAGCTTCTGCGCGCGTCGTGGGAGTGCGTGGCCATGTTTGGCACCTTTGTCGAGATCGGCCTGCGAGACATCACCAACAACATGCGGCTCGATATGCGCCCCTTCATCAAGTGCACGACCTTCGCCTTCATCAACCTCACCAACTTCTTCGATGGCCACAAGGACATTGCCGGCCAGATCCTGCAGGACACGTTCGACCTCGTCCACAAGGGCGTGCTCTACGCGCCGGGCCCCCTGACCGCCTACCCTGTGGGCGAGATCGAGTCCGCATTCCGTACTATGCAGCGCGGCAAGCACCGCGGCAAGCTGGCCCTCTCGTTCCCCGATGGCGCCCGCGCAAAGGTCTACCGCCGTGCCAAGGACGCCCTCAAGCTCGACGCCAGCGCGACCTACCTGATTGTCGGTGGTCTTGGTGGCCTGGGCCGCAGTCTCGCCCGCGAGTTCGTCGCGTGCGGTGCACGTAACATCGCCTTCCTGTCTCGGTCCGGCGCCTCCACCGACGAGGCCCGCGAGGTCATCGAAGAGCTTTCATCCCGCGGCGCCCAAGCCAAGGCGTACCGCGCCGACGTGGCCGACGAGGCGTCGTTCCTCTCCGCAATGGACGCGTGCTCGCGCGAGCTGCCGCCCGTCCGCGGGGTGGTCCAGATGGCCATGGTGCTCCGCGACGGCGTGCTCGAGAACATGTCGCACGCGGACTGGTCCGTGCCGCTGCGGCCCAAGGTGCAGGGGACATGGAACCTGCACGCCTACTTCGGCGCCGGGCGGCCCCTCGACTTCTTCATCGCGTGCTCGTCCGTCTCGGGCGTCTGCGGCAACGCGGGCCAGGCGCAGTACGCCGCGGGCAACACGTACCAGGACGCGCTGGCGCGGTACCGCCGCGGCAGGGGCCTCAAGGCCGTCGCGGTCAACCTGGGCATCATGCGCGACGTCGGCGCCATCGCCGAGTCCGCCGGCGTCGGGAACAACCTGTCGCAGTGGGAGGACGCCATCGGCATCCGCGAGCCGGCCTTCCACGCCCTCATCAAGAGCCTGATCGCCCGCCAGCGCGACGACGACGCCGACGCCGACGCCGACGCCGACGCCGACGCCTGCCCCGCGCAGGTGTGCACCGGCCTCGGCTCCGCGGACCTCATCGCCGCCCACAGCCTCCCGCTGCCGTACTACTTTTCCGACCCGCGCCTGGGCCCGCTCGCCGTGCGGACGAGCATCTC
>LJJS01000959.1:55034-82684 GCA_001447215.1 Diaporthe aspalathi
GCTCGCGGCGCGGCTGGCCGAGGCGGGCGGGGACGCGGGCCAGGCGGCCGAGGTGATCTTGGGGGCGCTGGTGCACAAGATCGCGGACATGTTGCAGATCCCGGCGTCCGAGGTGGACCCGGGCAGGCCGATGTACCGGTACGGCGTGGACTCGCTGGTGGCGCTCGAGGTGCGCAACTGGATCGCGAGGGAGCTGAGGGCCAGCGTCGCGCTGCTCGAGATCCTGGCCGCCGTGCCGATGGCGGCGTTCGCGGGCAAGATCGCCGAGAAGAGTAAGCTGGTTGTGGGCGCGGAGTAGGCTGGGGAAAGAACCGGGTTGGGGTGGTTGGACTGTCTGGGTTTTTTTTTCTTTTTTTTTTTTGGTTTTTCTTTCTCGCTTGCATAGACTTAGATCATATACATAGCAACTACACTTGAGTCCGTCCTGACAATAGATTTAGAAGTTTTAAAGCTTATGATTTCCGGATAACGAACCAGATGTTGAAGTTCACACTGTTTTGTTTTGGTGACGCATCTATCATCTTCATCCGTTGGATGACCATCAACAGGGGAGTTGAATCAACATCCTGCGGTGAGGCTGGCCGGGATCGCCAATGTTGCGTCTTGGGCCCCTGACGTGACTTCTCTGTAGAGGAGTGAGCATTAAATCTCGCTTAGGTCCAATGTTGTCGTGTGTTCGGGCCAGACTCGGAAAGCTTCTAGGCCCTTTGGATAGGTGAGACGTAGTCAGTGGTTGTGTCACGAGTCCTATGTGGCAAATGAAATGTGACCCCGGCACGTTGGTCAACGATCTGCCGGCCAAGGCTTCCCGGGCGACTCTCCGAGCGTAGTAACATGTTGTCGGCCGGGCTGTCATCGACAAAGTGGGACGGATATCTGGAACAAATGCCTTGCGTCTGATCGGGGCACGTGGATTCTGTCCTCTCTGTTTCCCCGAACCTCTTGGCTTGATCATCGCCAAAAAAAAAATGGCCAGCTGGGTGTTCGGAGAAACAAAGCCGATAGTTCGTTCTTGCTAGTTTTTGAAGTCAGCGATGGGTGGCCCGTAGCTTGACAAAAGCGAGTTCTTACTCAGCGCACGGGATGACTCTTTCGGTTATGCGTTTTGGAATTTTTTCTTCTTCCATCTTCTTTTTTCTTTCTCTTTGGTCTTTTTTGGGAATTAGCTCTCGACCGCCCGGCTTGGTTGTGACACTAAGCCGATTCCGATTTCCATGAAGCAAAAAATGACTCAAATTCAGATCCCTAAACTTAGTTCTAGGGCGGACCCAGTTAAACAAAATACTCAGCCAGCGTCTCGGGTCGGAGATATAGCCATATCATCCTGTTTCTGTTCCGTCGTGCGTTCCACCGCCTGGGTCTCGACAGCCCCGGAGGTCGGGTCCGGCCCCTTCTCCAGGTCCCTCCCGTGCCCCGGCCTGCTGGCCCGGCTGAACTTGCTGAGCTTGCTGAGCTCCGTCTGCTCGCTCGTGCCGTGGCTCGCGCCCTGCGTCGTCCACGTCATCTCGCTCGGGATCTCGAAAACTGTCGGCCTCGGGGCGTCCTGCGGTCTCCGCCTGTTGCCCTGGTTGCCCCCGCCAAAGATGCCGCCGCCTTGCGCTTGGCCGTGTTGTCTCCCCGGCCTGTAGGCCCCGCGCCTCCAGAAGGCCTTTGAGAAGATCGGGACTAGGACCGGTGCGTTGACGGCGAGCATCCCCACGGCTGTCTCGCGGACTTGAACTCGGTATGTTAGAGTATTGTTTCGAGACAGAAGAACGGGCGGGTTAAAGTTGTTGTGTGGCAGGAGAAACGTTCCAAAGAGACACTCACATCCCCATCGATTTATCGTAATGACGCTTGGCGCCCCGGCTATGGTAAAGGCAGCTCTCACCACAGCCGTGGAGATGACAAAGACGCCAGAACAGAGGAGCAGCGAAACGCCGACCTTGCGGAGCCTGGATACACGCAGTTGCCACAGTATGGGCACCGGAATGGTCATAATCAGGCCGTCGGTGAGAACGTTCAAGACCACGAGGACCCAAAAGTTCTGGGGCCGGAATGTGCATCGTTCACTCGGTAGGGGTCTCACTACCCAGTTATTGTGAAATCTTTGGCATATATACAGTCAGCGTGAGTCATCATCATAAACGGGGAGGACGTGTCGCGTTGACATACGGTCGGCATCCTAGCATGGCTGTGAGGAAGAGTACGAGGTAGGCCGAACCGTTGATCAAAAAGAGGCGTTTGACCGTTAGCACGGTTTGTCTCCATTCATCTGCTTTGAGGCGTCGGTAGAAGAAAAGGACCATAAACTTCAGGCACCCTATTGTTGTTTTCTCAGCTTAGTACAAAAGTCCCAAGTGGTGGCGGGAGGTACTACAACATCGGCGGCTTTGCTCTGGTGGACGCACATATGATTGCACAGTAGGTGAAGAAGGAGGCGAACTCCCACTTGCTTCCGTATTCCAGCACCCAGACATCCCTGTCGGAGAGCTGTTCAGCCTGCTCGGCAGTCACGTCGATATTTCCACCGGAATAGTACGTCGCGTAGACGATGAAGGCGTTGCTCGTCCATAATGCCAGGAACTATCAACGACGCGCCTGGGCGTCAGAAATGGTGGACGCGGGAGGCTTCGTCCTGAGACTTTGTGTCGTGACAACTTACTGGTATGGAGATGAGGTCGTCACCGTCGAGCCCCCTGAAACTGACGGTCCTGATGCGTACTGCCCATCTCGCGAATATGACCACGACGCCAATCGCGAACCACACCTGATATGAGCGGGGATGAGGTCAACAGATAGTTTCTGGGCCACGATGTGCGATTAAAGTTCCATGACGGCAAGCAATACTAGTCAGTAACTCACCCAGATTTCGGGCAGATATGTATCATCTACTTGCAAGTGTACTGCAGAACTTGGATGAGGCGTCATGCTGCATCTTTGACAACTTTTCTCGCGGTCGCAATGACGGCTGACTGGGTGCCTCGTGCTGCTTCACCTAGGCGGCCCAACTTGATTCAGCCGCGACGATCCTCGGGTGTGAAGGAATCACGTCCTTGGTTTGTAGTTGAGAAATGCCCAGGTCCGCTCAGAAAAAACCACACTGGCCGCATGTGATGATACCCAGCAGGTCAGATAATAACAGCGTAATTAAGGCAAAGACTAGACTGGAATCCTTTTTTCTGGCAGGGCAGAACAGGGTAGCCCGGGGGACGAATGGGGATACCCAAAGCTAGGCAAACTTTATTCTGTCTAGGGCTGTGATGGTGAATATGAACACCAGGGGAGAGCCCGCCTAGGCATAGCATACCGTCACCGCACGACGTCGCGCAGACAGGGTATCCTGCGTGGACGTGATGTTACGTATGTTCTAATGAGGAAGAAACCCGAATAAACCCGCATGTCCTGGTTGAACTGTAGATTGCTCAATCTTCGCGGGCCGCAAGCATTGGCGACGGATGAGCAGGACCGCAGCAGCCCCCCGAAAACGAATGCCACGCGCGTGGCAAGCATTGCATGACCCACCGGCTGCTCCAGACAGAATCTGAGATTGTGACCTAGCTTCGCGATTCACAGTCGCCAGGTTGTTGGAAAGTAATGATGGGCTTGTGAAGTACCGGGTTGGATGAGCAGAGATTACGGAATTAAATTGGCAATCACTTGAACTTACTGGAACGGCCGCTCACGGGAGAGCCTGTCTCGTCGGCCACGAATGGCTTCTCGACGACACCGATGACCAGAGAGGATAGGAACCACGGTTGGGTACCTGCCAGCCGGTTGAGTCTGGCCTGGATTCCGGTTCGCAGAAACACGGCGGATCCGCGGCGCTAAGGGCTCGGTATCACTCAATGATACCTCTCTGGACTACGTGTACACCGTACACCGCCCCCAAAATGGGCTGCCCAATCAGTGCATGTTGTGGGGTGAATCTTCAGCCGCTGGAGCACGGCAGGCAGGTCGAGCCGATACGGATGAGCGCCATCATGACCATGACGCCTGGTGAAACTTATCAAGCTGGGTTGAAGTCGTGGAAGGTATGGAGACGATAAAGCCCCAACAGTATCCCTGGACAAGCACTATGTGGAGATGCCACGGGGTATGAGGAATAAGAAGCCGCAGGCATGCAGGCTAAGCCGCAACATGAAGTTGAGATCGGGTGATGATCAAGCTAATTCCCGGAGCTTGTTATGCTCCGCAAGATGGCTGGAACGTCTGGTGGACGGCAGAGGCTTGTCCGGACTCCGGTGTGCTTTTCCGAAGCAACGTGTGTGGGGTTCGGTGGTGTCGGCGAGAAGACCGGTCAGACCATATTGGAAGCTTAATCAGTGAATTCGGAATCTTCTCTACACGTGTAACCGCCACAGAAGAAGCTGGCTGGGTTGTATTGGTCCTTTTCGACTGGATCTGGGTATTCTGGGCGATGCCTTGTGCCCTTCAAATGTCACGCATCCCTCTCTGGAGCAGGAGCATGGGAGACAATGGTTCATGTCTCCGCTGATGGGTTGGTTCCAAATGTAAAGAAGCCCAGCATTCGTCAGATATGGTATCCAGACAACGAGGAGGTGTTGTCGACTCGATAGATGCTGTGATGTTGTCAAAAGAGGTTTGAAGTGAACATGGGAGGAGTGTGAAGGTGGGTTGGGGTCGAATAACGTCGGCCGGCTGTCGGAAACTGGGTCAAGAGCTTGGGAGCTTGGGCCACCGTTTCTATCAGTGACCGTTTCGACCGTTAAGATAACCCGCTGCAACGGTCCGTCCGGTCCTGACGCGACTGCAGATGCGCAACGCGACGTGCACCCACGCGTCGTGAACTCTAAAGGGTCCAGTATTTTTGGGAGACACCCTCTCCCACTCGATATGCCGCCCGTCTCCTGGATTTACAGACCAACCTCCTCCACGAGACTGCCATACTCTGGGCATCTTTGATCTGCTGGCGCTTGTCTTTGTCTATCCGTATAAATCATCCCAATTGGCCTGCCCTCTGCAACAAAATGGGCGAGAAACCAGCCAGCGGCCCGGCTCGCACACCGGCAAAGACGCCGTCCTCCACTGCGAAGCAGCAGAGCATCTTGGGCTTCTTCTCCAAGGCCAGCCAGCCCAAGCCCAAGCCCAAGCCCAATGCCTCTGCTCCGTCTTCCTCTGCCTCTGCCTCTGCCACCCCCACTCCATCCACCTCAAAGCCAGACAAGGTCTCGTCGACGTGCCTCAAGGAGACCACAAAGGCCAATTCCTTGTCCTTTGCCAAACGCCCGTCCAACATTACTCCAGTCCCTAGCAGTGATGCACTAGAGCCACTTAGCTCCCAGGAGAATGTCGATATTGTAACTGTTGATTCCAAGGTACCAAGCGACTCCTTGCCGTCTCCGAAGTCTCCTGCTGAGCTCGACCAGCAGCCAGCAGCACCCACCCACACGGTCCCCACAAACAGCAGCCCTTCCCGCAAGGTACGCCCTCCCTCCCGTCTGTCACTTGCTTCCCGTCTGACTGGCTAATGACAATCTATTGCCAGGCCAAGAAAGCTGTCAACTACGCCGAGTCGTCCGAGTCGTCCGACGAAGACATCATGTCGCGCAATACGCGTCCCGCGCGGACTAAGAATCGCGCCCGCGCCGCAGTCATAGACGAGGACGAGGAAGAGGACGAATACGAGGGTCCGCTAGACGATGAGTTTGATGATGACGATGGTAGGTGTTCGTCTCGGAGCACATTGCGGAACGGTGGCTGACTGATATTGCTGGGTAGACGATATGGCCGACTTTGTCGTCTCTGACGAATCTGACGGGCCCTCCAAGTCGAAGAAGAGGAAACGGCCGACCCCCAAGTCCGCGCCGGCCCCCAGGAAGCGACAGCCCTCGTCGAGCTCCCCGACTTCTGGCCAGAAGGAAGAAGACCCTGACGAAGACGAGCCCATGGTCGACGCCGCCGGCACGTCGACAGCGCAGCAGTGGCGGTATGACCCTGACAATATCGAACGACGGCAAGAGGGCGGTTCGGCCCCCGTTGTGAAGTCGAAATCGGCGGCTCCGAAAGTGAAGGAAAGGGCGTGCGACAAGGAGCCAGAGAAGAGGCATCGGTGGCTCGCAGAACCTCTCGATGCCGATCGGAACCCTCCAGGCCACCCGGACTTCAATCCTGGAACACTGTATGTGCCACCGAGCCAGAAGTTCTCGCCCTTCGAGCAGCAGTACTGGGACATCAAGAAAAACCTTTGGGACACCGTTGTCTTCTTCAAAAAGGGCAAGTTCTACGAGCTCTATGAGAACGACGCCACTCTGGGACACCAGCTCTTCGATCTGAAAATGACCGATCGCGTCAACATGCGCATGGTCGGTGTCCCCGAAGGCTCCCTCGACATGTGGGTCAACCAATTCATCGCAAAAGGCTACAAGGTCGCCCGAGTCGACCAGATGGAGTCAGCCCTGGGCAAGGAGATGCGGGAGCGTGACGTCAAGGGCCCCAAGGCTGCAAAGGGGAAGGAAGACAAGGTCATCCGTCGAGAGCTGGCCTGCATCCTGACGGGGGGCACTCTGGTTGACGGCAGCATGCTCCAGGACGACATGGCCGTGTATTGTGCCGCCATCAAGGAGTGTGTCATCGACGGTCAGCCCGCTTTTGGCATCGCGTTTGTCGACGCCGCCACGGGGCAGTTCTTCGTGTCTGAGTTTGTTGACGACGTTGACCTCACCAAGTTCGAGACCTTTGTGGCCCAGATCTCGCCACGAGAGATCCTCTTGGAGAAGTCTCACATCTCGGTCAAGGCGATGCGGATCCTCAAAAACAACACCTCACCCACGACCATCTGGAACAACCTCAAATCAAACGCCGAGTTCTGGGGCTCAGACCAGACCCGTCGCGAGCTCGATTGCAGCGGCTATTTCGTCCAGCAGGAAGGCGACGAAGAGGTCTGGCCAGAGGTACTCAAGGAATCCAAAGACAAGAACCTGTTGATGTCCGCCCTTGGCGCTCTCACACACTACCTACGAGTGCTCAAGATAGAGAGGAGTCTCCTGTCTCAGGGCAGCTTCGAGTGGTACACGCCCATTCACAAGAACGGCACTCTTATCCTCGATGGCCAGACCCTCATCAACCTCGAGGTCTTTTCGAACACGGTCAACGGCGGACCCGAGGGCACACTATTCTCCTTGCTCAACCGTTGCGTGACGCCGTTCGGCAAGCGGCTCTTCCGACAATGGATTTGCCACCCGCTTTGCAACATCGACAAGATAAACGAGCGCTTGGATGCCGTGGATCTTCTGAATGCCGACCCCACCGTCCGTGAGCAGTTCTCTGCCGAGATGACCAAGATGCCCGATCTTGAGAGGTTGATTTCTCGAATCCATGCCGGCGTCTGCCGGCCAGATGACTTTGTCAGAGTCCTCGACGGCTTCGAGCAGATCGATTACACGATGACTCTTATGAGTGCTTTTGGAGGCGGCAATACAATGGTGGATCGTCTGATCTCATCGATGCCTAGCTTGAAGGAGCCTCTGGACTTTTGGAAGAATGCCTTCGACAAGAGAAAGGCCCGCGAAGACAAGCTCTTTATTCCCGAGCGAGGCATCGAGGAAGAGTTTGACGAAAGCATGGACAACATCAAGCGGATCAAAAAGGACCTCGATATTTTGCTTTCAAGGCAAAAGGGGAACCTGAAGTGCCCCAAACTGAAGTTCTGCGATGTCGGCAAGGAGATATACCAGATTGAGGTCCCCAAGGCAGTCAAGGTCCCCAAGGACTGGCGCCAAATGTCAGCAACCGCAGCCGTCAAGCGCTACTACTTCCAGGACCTCCTAAAACTCGTCCGAGAGCTGCAGGAAGCCGAGGAATCGCACTCCCAGGTCATCAAAGACGTGGCCGCCAGCTTTTTCAGGCGCTTCGACGCGGACAACGACACCTGGCTGCGTGCCATCAGGGTCGTTGCCCAGCTCGACTGCCTCATCAGCCTGGCCAAGTCATCGACCGCGTTGGGCCAGCCAAGCTGCCGACCTGCCTTTGTTGACCAAGAGCGAAGCGTCGTGGAATTCGAGGAATTGCGCCACCCATGCATGTTGAATAGTGTCGACGACTTCATTCCCAACGACGTCAAGCTTGGAGGCGATGGGGCCAAGATCAATCTTCTGACCGGTGCCAACGCAGCCGGAAAGTCTACGGTATTGCGCATGGTAAGTACTGCACTGTTTGCCCCGTCCTGCACCAGCAGGTGCACGGTGCGTCGAGAGCATTACGCTAACACCATACAGTCTTGTGTCGCCGTCATCATGGCTCAGATCGGCTGCTACGTGCCGGCAGTGTCCGCTCGGCTGACACCAGTTGATCGGATCATGTCTCGGCTGGGGGCCAACGACAACATCTTCGCGGCCCAGTCCACCTTCTTTGTGGAGCTGTCCGAGACCAAGAAGATCTTGTCCGAGGCGACACCTCGCTCCCTAGTAATCCTGGACGAGCTCGGGCGCGGCACGTCCTCATATGACGGCGTCGCGGTCGCGCAGGCTGTGCTGCACCAGGTCGCGACTCACGTGGGCTGCGTCGGCTTCTTCGCTACGCACTACCACAGTCTCGCGACCGAGTTCGAGAACCACCCAGAGATCGCACCTCGGCGCATGCAGATCCACGTCGACGAGGCCAACCGCAGGGTGACGTTCCTGTACAAGCTGGAAGAAGGCGTGGCCGAGGGCTCGTTCGGCATGCACTGCGCCGCCATGTGCGGCATCCCCGACAGGGTGATCGAGAGGGCCGAGGTGGCCGCCAAGGAGTGGGAGCACACGTCCCGCCTGAAGGAGAGCCTCGAGCGGGCCAAGACGGGGTGTTACATCCCGCTTGGTGTCCTTAGCGACGTCGCGTCTCTCCTCAAGGGACGCAAGGATGCGGAAGGGACCAGCGAGGTCCGTGCCGGAGGTGTGGATGTACTGCTGAGGGCTATCGAGGCACTCTGAGGCCATGTCTGTGATGATCAAGGGGCGCGGTGTGTGATTTCTTTTACTTGGCCGGCCAGGCGTTGGGCGATTGCTTCGGGTATGTAGGGACCTCATCAAATACATTGATGAGAGTAGTGTGCTTGTTCTTCATATATTTGACTGCTGTCTAGAAATACCTAGAAGTGCTTAAACTCCCCCATGGCCTTGGGCTTAAGGCAGGTATCAGATACTGGTCAATGCAGCGAGCCTACTCTTACAAGACGGACTGACAGCTGGTGACGCCGTCTCCACTCAGGCCACGCCACCACCCCAATGAGGCCCGCGGTACAAAAACATCTCGTCGACCAGTTGCGAAGCGGCACAGGCATCGGCGGAGACGTCCGAGTAGGACTCAAAATCGTGACAGCACCATGGAGTTGTTGAAGGTCGAAGCTGTGCGAGGAAGCAAGACTGCGGCGGGGTTAGCTCCTCCACAACGCACATCTGTCTGTTCAAACAAATTAGGCACCGGAGATGCTGTGGGAAAACTACCAAGTCGCCTCTACGGTTTTGGCTGAGAGCACTGGTTAAGAATCCTCACGATGTGAGCCAACAGGACGTGTCTCTTTGCGACTTACGTACAACAGTACGATAAAGAGTTGAGGAAGGGAGTCCAAATAGGTTCGTCCGCACATGCTCCAAAAAAGGAAAACATCCCGCTCGACAAAAATACATGTGATGATGGCAGGCTGACCACGTGCTCTGGTTTATGCCGCCGGTAGCGCCGCCAGGCCCATAGAACTCCATCATGATGGGGTTGGCTGGGCCACCCTTCGAAGGTCCTCTGACCTTCCATCCCGCGAGGAAGAATTTCTCCCAGCTTCGACAAGAGCTCTGTCTTCTGCAACAGGTAGCGCCGCCGGGCCCATGGAACTTCATCATGATTGGGTTGGCGACAACCCTCAAGGTCCTTCTTCTGCTGTCTCTTCGCGAGCGGCCTGCTGGTTCTCGTCGAGCCAATTTTGGCGACCTTGTCAGTCTCGGCCTACGTGGGATCCTGTGATCCTCCCTCCCCCCCCCCGGTTTTTTTTTTTTCCTCTTTTCTTGCTTTGTCATTTCCCCTCATCCGCCGGGTCGCCGTACTGCTAAGCCCCACGCTCACCGCCAACGCCGCCGCCGCCAGGAGCCCGCTTCGGTCTCTTCGGGTCCGGAGCACCGGCCGGCTCAGAGCCGCCCTCCCGCGGCTCGGACGAAGGGTGTTCGGGGCCCGGCCGCTTCTGGGCTTGCGACCCAGGACAGCCACCCGGGTTGCCCAAGGCGCTGCTGCCGCTGCTGTGCGGGGGGTTGTCCGCGTGGTTGCGCGAGGGGACGCCCTGCATAGCCCGGGCGCCGTTCGGGACCGAGGCACTGCCGCTGCCGCCGGGAGCCACCACGGGGCCCCGGCCGAGTCCGGCGCTGGTCTGGGGGTTGTTTCTTCCTCGTGTGTGGGGCGGATATCTGAACGAGGGATCCGTCGAGTATGTGGGTGGTGGGCCGCTGCTCGTGCCGCCCCTCGGGAAGTAGTGGCCCGCGGCACCGCTGGCGGTGGTGGGGTGGTAGAGGGGCCCGCCGGCCGTGGTGCTGACCTGGTTGCTGCTGCTGCTGCTCTGGAGGTTGAGCATGTATGGGCGACCGCTGTCGTCCCACAGGTAGAGCAACGTGGCCTGGTCTGCAGCGACGGGACCACCAGCGACCGCGGTTCCGAGGCCGGTGTTGGGACCGATGGGGTTCCAGGCGGGCCGCTGGGCGTTGCAGGAGGTCGGGACTCTGTGCTGCACGGCGGGCGTTGTGAACTGGTGGTGAGCCGGCGCGGGAATAGGCTGGCTGTTCACGAAGTGCCCCGGGTGCGCAGGCTGGCCTGGCCCGTGAGCGGGACGGGTGGTGTCATGAGCCCAGCCCGTCGGCGTGACGAACGGAGCAGCTGCTTGGAGGGGAGCTCCAAGCCCTTGAGCTGATGGCATACCATGAGCGGACGGTACGACACGGAGGTTGGGGTTGTTTGGGACAGGCTGTGCTTGGGGGCCGTTTGCAACAGGACGTGGGGCGTGCCTGTATGCCGGCATCACCAGCCCTGGGAAGCTCCCGGCATCAAAAGTGGTCGGTTGTCCTGCGGTCCAGTTGTATCCTGCTGTGTGTATCGAAGTGGCGTTCCCGTCGAGCGCGGTGGGCAGCGGTGCCATGGGCGGTGCCATGGGCGGTGCCATGGTTGTCCCCGTGGGAGCTTGAAGGTACTGGCCGGGCTCCGGCAGACGTGAAGAGTTGGGTGCCACATATCCCTGACCGTTCTGGGTCAAGTCGAGAGCATTGGGGGTGTATTGAGCCGGAGGGATGCCGGTGGCGTGGAGGATGGGTCGTGGCCCAGTGGCCGTGGGCAGGTGCCGACGCGCGGCGACTTTCTCGTCGGCCCCCGTCGTCGTCATGGTTCCGGTGTTCCGAGGGGCTACGAGGTTCCTGGCCTTCCATGAGTACGGGTCGGCGACCAACGACTTGAGGACCGGGTCTCCGAATTTCGTGATCAAGTGGGCGATGTCCTTGTGCTTCTATGATGTGTTTTCGATCCAGTCAGAAAAGAAGCCTTCCGTCATTCTGAGGAGATGCCCGCCGAAGGGGGGGGGGGAGGTCGGTCACCTTCAGAGTCTCGATGACCGATTCAACCCGAGCCGTGAAGGACTCGAATTCGCGGATTAGGATCTTCGACTGGCCAAAGGTCCCCTGCGCAAGTACCTTCGCCTGAGCATTCCGGCACGCCGTCTACACAAGCAACGATCATACTTAGCACGAACTCGGAGTCTTTCGTTGGCGGGCCCAGCTAGGTAGGTCCACAAATACACGGGGGGGGGGGGTTGAAGGAGGTAGACTCACCATGATCCTCCATCCCATGACCTCGAGCTCAAACACCGTCAGCGACCGGAAGAACACCTCCCACGGCCGCCCCGCGTCGTCGGCCGCGACGTCGGCGGGTGGTATGGCCCTCGCGATCCTCAGGGCGATCCTGGACTGGGCGGCCTCGTCGCCCTCCGGGTAGTCCGTCCCGCGGATGGGGTACTCGTCGTGCATCTCCTGGTACTCGGCGAGCCGAGCGTCGGCATCGGCCTCGCTCCTGATGGCGCCGAAGCAGCGGTCCCAGTCGAACACGCCCGGCTCCTGACTACTCAGGATCTGGGCCACGGTGCGCTCGACTTGGGTGCCGCCACCGTTGTTGTTGTTGCCCTGGCCAGTAGTGGTCGGGCCGGAATCATCGTCTGCGGCGCTGCCCCGGGTGGGGATGTCTGATGACGGAGGAGGGTTGTCTGACATGTTTTTTGGTGGGGGAAGATGCGGCAGAAAAGTTGAGGCTTGTCAGGGACGAAATTTTGATGGGTCTCGATGCGCAGGGCTGAAGGGTAGGTAAAGGTGTGGGCACTAGTTGCGTTGCGATTTTGCTCGGCGCGGCTGAGGCCCAGGGCTGAGATGCACGCGGCTGGGTTGCACGGCTGAGGAACGAAGGGGAAGAATGGGCAGAAGGTGGTGGGGAGGGGCCCTTAAATAGCTATGAATCTGGTAAGGCCTGCCCCCGTTCACAAGTGATTTCCGGCGGGAGGAGGAGGGTCCTCGCACCGGGTGCCTTGGGCCATAAGTGAATCAGGCGGCCTTACCGGATGAGCATTGATTCTGCGAGAATTCACTTTTGGGCTTGGGAGCACTCAAGAATTCACACAAGACTCAGGAATAATTAAGTACCTACAGAGCTTTGGACACAGCCCCCTGGCCATGTCTCTTCATTCAGCTGCCCAATGATGCAACAGGACCCGGTTGTCCAGAGCCGCTGGTGGAACATTAGAATTCACTAGTAAGTCTGAACAAAGAGAAGAGCAGCAGCGGAGCCTGGGGTCCATAGTAGACAAAGGTTTCTTGTTTGCGGCACAAAGTGATTGTGAACAAGTGTCAACTCTGCAGGGCATGGTTGATTGTTGGGGATATTGAATTGCGGACTTCCCACTGATGTAGTGAAGTAATCACGTCTGTCACGATGCGAACGGAGACCACTGGCGCCCATCCGCGTGGAATAAATGAATGTACATCGCTTAGTAATGAACCGGCCTCTCTTTTAACTTACCTAGCTACAATTTCAATCTCAGAGGCACTCTCCTAACCAAACGGCGAGCCTCGCTATGATGATTCGACAGCTAAACATCCTCCTCTGCTGGCGGGCGGGCGTCCTGAAGTCAAGGGCGATAGTTATATGTCCCAAACGTGGCCTCTTTAGCAACTACAGCTTGACTGACATCTTTGCGCGAGCAACTCGACTGTCATAGCCACGTTACCGTATTGCAAGGGAATTTTCATGAGTGTAAGCCTATCACTGCGCACTTAAAAACTTGTTTCACCAGTATTTGCAGGCGACTCCGTTCAGCACATGAAAAGATGATGAAGTGGAGAAAAGACGAATGGTCTGCATTAGCAAAGTGACTGATGCCTCGATTCTAAATGTTCGTGCAAGGGTATCCCTCTAGACAAAGCACGACTAAGATCGTCTTCAATAAGCTCCACTGATGCTCGTCATCATCATAAAGCGAAAAAGAACAACCCGGCTGAGCATATACGGGCAATCAAAACGACCCGAGCCAGTTTCCCATTGGCAATTTTTTTTTTTTTTTTCGCATTGAAGCGGGGACCTGTATTTACCGATAACGCCGTCAAGAGAAGTACCCATCTCCTGAAGGGCATAATGCATATAATATAGAATTAAGGGACGCTCAATTTTGTTTTTGCGCCAGGCCATCAAGTTTTTTTCAGTTCTGCGGGCGGTGCTCCCTCGACGTCCCTGTTACTTGGGGCGCGGACACTAGACGCAGCCTCGTCGTCAGCGACCTTGATCTCCTCGACCTCGAGCGGCAGGACCAGGTTGAGGAACATGGTCAGGAATGCGGTGACGACAAAACCATTTGCCATGACGAGCTTGATGGCGTCGATGAGCCCGACAAGGCCCGTCGTTGGGTTCCTGACGTTCGCAAAGACGTTATTGAAATAGTTTGGAACAAGGGTGGCGCCGTATCCGAGCGCCAGGCCGGCGGTGAGGATAAAACGGCTGCGGCGGTTGAAGGACACTCCCTTTGCTATAATGGCCATGCCCGAGACGGCGACGCTCGCAAACAAGAAGGTGGTCATACCGCCGATGACGGCAGAGGGGATGGCGACGAGGGCGGCAGCGAACTTGGCAAAGATGCCCATGACGAGCAGGAAGAAGCAGCAGCAGTATCCGGCTTTGCGGTTGGCGCATCGCGTCAGGGCGATGACGCCGTTGTTCTGGGCGAATGTGGTCATGGGCGTGATGGTGCACAGTGCGGCGATGCAGCCATTGATGCCGTCGGCCAGCACGCCGCCCTGGATGCGGCTTTCGTACAACTTGCCTTCGACTTCGAGGCGTGACACGTCGCATGTGGCCGTGACGTCGCCGATGGCCTCGCAGGCGCATATTATGAAGACTGCCAACATCGGGAGGACCAGCGGCGCGTACACGGTAAGTTTGAACGTGTGCACCCAGATGAAGCTCGCGACCGGGGCGGCGTCGATGCCGGAGCGGTCGAAGTAGCCGGTGGCGGCGGCAATGATGCAGCCGACCAGCAGGCCGATGATGACCGAAGTTGACTTCATGATCGGGGAGCCGAAGCGCTCGCAGATGATGATGGTTGCGAAGACGGACAGGCCGAGGCCGAGGAACTCGGGGCTGCCCCAGGGTAGCCCGTGCGGCGCGGAATCAGAGGGGCAGAGCGTGAAACCATCTGTTGTCCCGCTCAGGCAGGTGCCACTACCGCCAGCCCAGTTCTGGAAGCCGGTCTCGATGAGCTTAATGCCGATCAGCATGACCGTGGGGCCGGTCACGATGGGCGGGAAGATGCGCAGCATGACCTTGGGCGGGAGGAAGGAGATGAGGATCTCGAGCAGGGAGCAGACGGCGGCGGTGCCGATGATTGCTCCGTAGCCGTCCGGGCAGGGCAGTCTTGTGCCGCCCGCGGTGGGACAGAAGCCGTTGGTGTACATCTGGTCCAGGGCGCCTGAAGCGACGTTGATGGTGGCGAAGGACACGCCGACGACGGAGATTACTCCGGTGCCGATGTAGTATCTGGGTCTCGACGTCAGCTTATGGGAGGACGACGTTAGCGTCCAGTGGATAGGGGGGGTTGCTTTTCGTACGGGGTCTTGACGATGTGGAATCTTGTGATCTGGATGATGGAGAGGAGGCCCGAGACGATCAAGGCAGTTGAGACGAGGTACTGGGACATGTCTGTGGTGAGGTTGGCGGCACCGGCGAGGATGATTGGAGGGGTGATTAGACCGGCAAGCATGGCCAGGGAGTGCTGAAGACCGAGGAGCAGGGCGAGAAAGACGGGGATCTTGTCGTTGAGGCCGAAGAACGGGGCCTCGCGTGGGCGTTTCTTGATGAAGGGGATGTTCGGGGTGAAGAGGAAGGCGTAGTCGTAGTCGCCGAGCAGGCCATCCTTTGTGAGAAAGGTATGCTTCAGGGCACGCAGGCGGTGGGCCAATGACTTGTTGTCGTTGTTAGCATTGCCTGGGACGATCTGCGAGGGCCCCTGGTCCTCATCCATGGTGATGGTGGGGGAGAGCTGGTGGGCTCTGCTGCTGTCGTAGACGTCCTCGTGGCTATGAGAAACGGTGGTGAGTGAGGCGTGAGGCGCGACAGATGGTAGTCCGAGTGGTGAGCGGCTGGCTGATGGAGTGAGCTGTCAAGCACGCAGACCCGGGATTGCGGTCGAATGCGGCACAGCAGGAAGAGACTGTAAGACCAGAGAGCACCGACACAGAGCAGGGCAAACGAAGTCAGGTCCACGATGATGTCTGAGAAATGAGGAGGTCCATGTCAGCGGTCTTATAAAAAATCACAGGAAGGGGAGGAAGTGACTAGGAAGGCCGTCCGAGTGTCATTCAGCTGTGGCAGATAGTGCTTATCTGGGGGGTCTAGGCTAGTAGGTAGGTACATACGCACATACGCACATACGTACACACACTCTTACAAACAGCGAGGAGGGGCCCGCACCGAATGGGGATGTCTTTTCGGAGAGAGTGAATAAAAACTTCGGAGCGGACGAGGTGTGGGCCGGTGTCATCCGAGATGCCTGTCGCCAGGTGCCGCGGCGGGATGTACCGTGTAGAGTGTAAGTTACCGGTACCGGTACCGGTACAGCAGAGAGAGGCCCACTGCGACTGTGACGGTCTAGATTGCACAGCAGAGAGGGTGGTGGGTGATGGGTGAATTGTGAAAGGTGGTGGTGGTGGCCTCGGCGGTAGATCTGGCAGATGTGTCTGTGTGTTCTGTGCACGTGTGTTCTGTGTGTCCTCGTGTCCGTGTGTTCAACTGGAGCAGTGCGAGCGTGTCTTGATGTTAGAGTGCGAGTGTGTCTCCCCCACGTTTCCTAGCGTGGCAGGGGATGTTGCCGGACGGTATCTCTCGGAGGTCGCGACGACCTCGCCTTTCTTAAGCTCGACCAATGGGTGGGCGTACCAAAAAGAAAACCAAAAAAAACTTATGGTCCCCCTTCAGCTGGATGGGGTGGATTGAATTGGAGGGTGAGGGAGAGTAGTGAAAAAAGCTCGACACCCTCTTCGACTGAACAAGATGAGGTGGGATGGGGGAAAAAAACCTCTCGTGCAGACTGCAGACTGCAGACTGCAATCTGCAATCTGCAATCTGCAATCTGCAATCTGCAAATCTGCAAATCTGCAATCGATGGTCGAGTCGAGTCGAGCTTCCCCCGGTCCCGGGATTGGCAGCGGGTGGAGCAAGCCTTGGGCAAGGACCGATCGAGCTAACAGGGGAGTGGCATCCTGGGCTTGCCTGGGGGGTCATAGATAAGAAGAAGTAGGTAGACCTAGATAATAAATAGGCTGAGATGCGGGAAGGAGTAGGAGATAGATGATGATAATAATTGGCCTCACTCAATTCTATCGAGTCACCACTTTTCTCTTCTCTCCAAATTTATCCCCGTCACCAGAATCCTCGCACCTGCAGTCGCTCTATCCGAAAATGTGCCTGCACCTGCACCTGTCCTGCAGCACCTGCCCCCACATTCTTTTCCTGCTTGTCTGGTGTCTGGTGGTCGTGGTCGTGGTGGTGGTTGGTCATGCATGACCTTGTAACCGAGGTGTGTCGAGGTTGTGTCTTGGTCTCCCTGCATCCATCGTGCCAGCGTGTCTACGCCCGTAGTTTCTCGTTTCTGCTTCTTTGCCCTGCTGTTGGTACCTGCCTGCAATCACGGGCACGAGCACAGCTAAGGCAAGCACATGTACCGTGTTCCCCCGTCCTGCAAGTAAGGGCAATGGTTGTACATACCAAGTACACGCAACAAGTACCTACCTGCCTGGTAGATACCCAGATATCTACCAGGGTACTCTAGAAGGCAGGAAGGTAGGCAAGGCAGTTGGGCATATGCATGGCATCGAGTGAGCTTGGTAGGTACGGAAGTACCCCGGTGGCAGACGCCGCCTGCCGTCCGTCCGATAATTGCTAACCAAAACTGGGCAAAATCGGGATTGGCTGCGGGCACTTCCATCTTTCTCTCCTCTTCTTCTCGCCCTCGCACAATGTCCATTGCACAATGTCCATTGTGTTAATCCCGTCCATTTCTCCCTCTCTCTCTTGGCCTCTCTTGGCCTCTCTCGGCCGACAATCGGTGGTCAACTTTGTCAATTCTGATGGATTGATCGCCGAAACGGGCGTCCTGCGTGCCACTTCATTATCAACTGGTGCACACCCTCCGGCCGACGCTGTCCTTTGCCCAACCTCGACAACCGACATCATGCAATCTGACATCCCCCCTTCGATGCTGCATGTCTCACTGCCCCCTCCCCCGGCCTCGCGTGTAACCTGACCCGGCTCCACATGAACCCTCCCCCCCCGCCTGTCCTCCATCTGCTACAATTCAGCCGATCAATCAATCAATCAATTGATCATTGTCTCTCCCCCGCAGGCCGCCATCCGGTCCTGGCGGCTTTGTGTGTGGCTGCAAAAACCACCCACACCACCCCGTGGTCCACCCGTCGCTGTTGTCAATTGTCGTCCTCATCGTGGTAGCACGAGCAAATGAGGTGCAAACCTCCCGCGGGAAGCAGCAGCATCAATATCAGGGCTCCCACCCCCAACTGGTTCCACGTCGGCGGGAACCTTGCAGCTGAGACCCGCTCGAACCATCCCAACGGTGCTGTCGGTTCGCCGTGCTGGATTGTGCATGTCGTGGATGTTGTTCGAAAGGGTCCATGCAGGATCGTCGGGTTGTCAACCCCTCCAGATACGCGAAACGGCACACCACGGCCTCGCTGTGTGACCGAGGGACGGGGCACGGGGCACGGGGACCTGGTGGCCTGGTGGCCCACCACGGGTGTTGCAGGGTTCACAGCTCGATGGCCGTCTAGTTGGGCAATTGGGCTTCCCTAGCTGCTTGTCTGTTGTCCTGTGTCTCTGTGGCCCAATGCATGTGCGACGGGATAGCTTCCTGGTCTCTCCCCACGCTGGCAGGCTGGCTGTTCTGCCCGTCACACAAGCCGACCTCACAGCCCAGCCACGTACAGGCATGTCACGGCTTTGCAATTTCGTCCCTCGCCTGCTACTGGGTGCACCAACAAACTAATCCCCTCGTACCTGTAGAACTTGGTTTTGTTTGCTTCTTCCAACCGGCTTCACCGTAACGTTGGTGCTGCTTTTTTCTGATCCCCCGGAGGCGCGTACGTTTGCCCTCTTCTGCCCAGCTGCCTTGCTAAGGCCGCTCGGGGGGGGGTGGATGGGTGGGTCTCAGACCTCAATCTACCCTTCTCCTTTTTTTCTATCATGGCCAGCCGCGCCGTAGGGGAGAGTGGGTGGCTGGCGCCCCAGCAGCATCGTCTGGTCCCGTGCTCTTGGGACATTTCCCAAGGGTCTCTCCTTCAATAGACCAACTGATCCTCTGTACACACACGCAAACACACACAAACACATACACAGTGACAACGGACCAGGTCTCATCTTCTGAGTCAACTCACACGAGACAGGTCGGACAGCGCCTTCTCTCTCTGTCCCGCCCCACCCGGCCGAGGCCAAGCCGGCCCGGAGCTAGATGGGCCAGGACGGGCCCGCCTTATCCGGGGAGAGGCTCTTATTTACTTACTTTCAGTTTACTCTCACACGCCAGAAGTAAGTTCGGGACTCGCTGAGACAACTACAGTTGGCCGTCGTCCTCCTTCTTTTCTCAGGATGAGACCGAGATGATTTTCTGACAGGAATCATGTGGGAAAAAGAATCACGGGGGAGAACCTGTCCGAGAAAGATGGAATCTGTGCGTTGAGACAGTCACCGGTGAAGCAGAGAGAGAGCCCCTCGTGATCACTGTTGCATAGTGAATTTTTCAAATCGTGTCTAGACCGGTGTCGTAGGTGGACGTGGACTTGCAAGGTGTTGGGATTTTGGCTCTGGCATGCCAGCGTGGTTGTATATTCTACGTCTTTGGCCGTGGTGGCACAGTCGACTAGCTACGCAAGAGATTTTTAAAATGGTTTCTATGCCTGAATTAGGACTGGCACCTGATATTCTCACAAGCTGAACGCGGTCCATGAATATTTCTTGGGATCTCACTGTGCGGAGCCCTGGCCTATGTTCCCATATACCCTCACGAGAGCTGTTTTGCCCAGGCCCTGAAGGGATAGCCTGACGCCCACGTCCGCATGGTAGAAGCAACAACAACATTACCTATCCTGTGTCGAAGCGGGGAACGCAAGGAACTGAACACGCCGACGGGCCCCACAGAGAAGACCGGTCCGATCGTGACGTGTCTGCCTCCTCGCTCTCAACACTTTCTTTCTTTCTTTCCTTCTTTCTTCCTTCTCGATAAGCATGGGCGGGAGGGCCAGGCGGTGTAGGTACTAAGCGCTGATCCTGTCGCCTCGTGCCGCCGGCCGCCGCTTGGTCCTTCGCACGAGATGCCTGAGCCGGCCAAGATCCGAATGCGATACAGCCCCCCCCCCCCCAACAGGTTTCTCGGGCGAGACGGGTTGGGGATGACCTGGCTGCGCTGCTGCTTCTACCAGGGCCGTTTCCAGGTCTCCAAGGCCGCGCGGAGGCACGGCCGACAGAGGTTCTGTTGTCGCGCGTGGTGGATGGGGCGCGCTGGGCCACTCTGATGATATCGGGGACGTCGTCGGAGGCGGCCTTCGAGGAAGCTCATACATAATCTTGGATAGGCCGTGGCGCTCAGACAGGACCAATCCTGATACTCCCTATGTACTGGCTTCTACTCCCACTCCCACCCCGACAGAATCAGACTGGTACGGGTGTGATTGAAAAGGCTATTCCAGATGTCGGGGTCGTTCAACGGCGGAGGGACCGAGGGGAGAGGAGGTCGGGGGAAAAGGTGCGGCCACGTTTTCTGATGCGAGGCCGGGACTTGACAGGTTTCCATTGGAATCTTGCTCGTAGACTGGGTTCCGGGTTCGTAGGTACTTAGGTAGTCTGTCTGCCGGGTGGGTAACTGGATACAGGCAGGGGCTGAGCATCGGTTCTGCAGGGCTGATGTTGAGGATCCCACCCCCCCCTTGCCCAGCCTCTAGTAGGTGGGTGAACCAGGTTTCTTCTTGGAATGTACTGATACATATGCTACTTTGTTAGGTAGCCATGAATGAGATCGGTTGGGTTGGATGTCTAGCCTGCTTCCCGTGAATCGGACCTGCTCCCAGAACATCTCGGAGACTCTGTTCGTCTGAAGCATGAGCGATACATGGAGAAAGTTCCGGAAGGTGACAAGCTCTTCCGCAACCGCTGTTGCTGCGGGCTCACCTGCGTGGTAAGTGGCACTGGAGCAAAGATTTCTAAGACAGGTGGAGATCCTGTGTGGAGTGACTTCATGATGACACGGCAGACCACTTCGCCGTTGCCTGGGACGCATATGCACGCCCTGCACGGCTGTGGTGCTGATGGGCGAGCAGAGCAAAGTGGGCTACCTTGGGACGAGACGCAGCTGTTGCTTGTAGTACATCACGAGCACCATGTCCGAGAACTTCTCTTTGGATGGCTAAGCTGGGCGTTGCTTTGGGTGCTCCCAATGCCTTACATGAGTCTGGTTTCCTGTTGAAAATCCCCAGTACATGTGATATCCTTTGGAAGCTGCGTCTGCACTGTCCACGGTAGTACGCCTCCTTGCAACGCTGTGGATCAGTCCCCTGCACCTAGGTGGCACACTCCTCTTCAAGGAGATTACTCAACACGACCAAGGGTAGTCAGCCATGTTGTTGCATAACTACCTAGGCACATTGCACTGATTTCCCAGACTCTTTTCGTTTCTCCAAGGCCCAAGCTCCTGGAGAGCTTCGAGGCTCGGCAGATAGTCGTGCTGTGCTGCATTGCCCTAGAGCCGGGCACGATTCTCACATACAGAGTTGCCTCATTGACCTCCAATCATACTTCCAGATACAGATCAGCATAAAAGCAAATGAACAGAACAGTTGGCTGAGTAAGATGTACCCTTACTCCGAGGCTGCGTGATGAAAAGGGACACTGCCTGCTTGCTTGGGAGACCAGCCCCCTCCCCCCGGCAGCCTCGCCAGATAAGGTTCTGTTTCGCTCCAATTTCCAACAAGACAGACGGGCATGTGGTGTAATGGTAACATGGCCACACGAAGTAAAGGGCATACCACCTTGTACAATTTCTTGGATAATTAGTTCGAATGTGGTGTGTCCTTTCATGAACTGGTTAGATCTGGGTTCAACCCCCAGCGCGCCCACCATTCTTTTTTTCCCTTGTATTCTTGGTGAGCCTTTTGATGCCTCATTGGCTCTGTTTGCCTCCCTTATTTATGCCGGCTTCTCGTTCTATGTGTATGGTCTGAGGCTTTGTCAGATGGTGCCTGTCTACCCATGGCCAATGGGATGTTTCATTGCTGACATGTCCACTTTGCGAAGAGATTTGAGGACGCCAGCTGGACTTTGAAATCCAGGGCAGAAGCGCTGTGACTCTCTATGTGCTCTCTATGGGTTGCTGAGATCACCTGAGTGCTTTCTGTCAGCCTTTGTTGAAGTGAGTCGGGCTTGGTTGCCCCGTCTTACATGGCACCCTCGTCAAGCTCGGCTCGCCTTTCCCCCTCGCACAGCTGGTCACCAATGACAAAGCATCCGCAGCTTCTCTTCATGGAGGATGTGGTTTTGCTAACACACCCTCTCTAGGCCCACCCCTTCATACCAAATCCTCTTCATTATCAAGGCACGTGTGCCGAGCCTGTCAACACCACTCTAGAATTCCGCAGCACAGACCGAGTTCCTACGCCAAGACCCAACAACAATCCTGAAAGCCACCCTCACCCAGCCCCAGGCCATGTCTGCAGCCATTAAATACAACGCCGCAGCATCATGGGCCACCCTTCTGCCCCTGGCATCGAGGCCAGCACACCCGAAGAGCATCCGAGAGAGCCGGCGTCCCCCCCTCCGAGACCATGTCCTGCGGCCCAATCAAGTGGCGACGCAGCTCCGCCACCTCGGCAGCAACCCCAAGGTCGGGCTCCAAGAGCCCGCCACAGCGTCAGAGAAACCACATTCACTAAGTAAGGACGGCCGGCTGTCCGTGCTAGACAAGATGGGCGCGAACAGAACCACAAAGGTCGTCATCATTGTCTTTCTGTCCATCTACGGGACCATGGAGACCGTCTTCTACGCCAATGCCGCGTACCGTTACTTTTCAAAGGGGGAGTCCGGTGTATAAGGCTGTTGGGGGGCTCGGTCGCCACGGGCCAGGTCTGGCTTCTCTGGGATGACTGGGAATACGGGAACCGTACGACGCGTCCTGAGTCTGTCAGGTGCCTGAGCGCCTGGGGATATGCCTCGCTACTCTACTCCTCCTACACAATACAACAAAGAGCTAAAGTCAAGAGATCAATACACTCTTGTTGGGCCAGACTTCAGAGAGAGGCCTTCGGACTTTAATACAATTAATGGTCCTCGGATGTCTTGGCACGAACCATGTTCATTTGCCCCGAATTCCCCTATAAAAGTAGGCAACAACGGCTGCCTTTCAGAACAACCATCAAATTGTTCGAGGTGGAGCCCCATCGCAAGCCTCCACCTCAATTCTTGTTGTCACTACTATGCCATGCGAATCAGACCCCCGAGAACTCTCGCCGTCCGTCCCGTAGCGCCCCGACGCCATTGCCGCCATCTCCGTGTCTTCTTCGCACTCGTCGGGCTCGTGCTCGACCGCCCTTGCAAAGGGCTTCGTGTCGTTCGCGGTGCTAGCCGACGCGCTGCCGAGCACGCTCGACGGCCCCTTGGCCGAGCGGTTGGGGCGGAACGTGCTGCTCAGCTGCCCGAGCGAGTGCACCGCGCTGCCCGCCTTGGCGGTCGAGCCGTTCCGCCCCCGGCTGCTCCGCGACAGGGTGCTGAGGATCCGGTCGCCCAGTGCGAGGTGCATGATTGGTTTGAGGGAGGGTAGGCATGCTGCGGGTGGGTCGGCGTTAGTTAGAGATGTTGTGCGTGGCTGCTGCGTTTTCAAGAGGTACATGGGAAAAGGGGGTTGGCCGTACCGCAGACAATTGCCACGTTGACCTCGACGATGGTCCAGTTCATCTCTTTGCTCGCCAGCCAGATGACGTCTGGGTTTGAGAAGTCAAGCATCATGGTGTAATGGAACCGTACCGCAGAAACTACCGTGACGCTGTCGAGACGACATCCTTCAGCAAGGTCTCTTGGTAGTCCAAGCTCTCAGAGATACTCACAATAGACCAACGGCGAAAATCCCAACGATGGCAATCTTCTGCGACTTGAGAAGGCTAAGGTTCCAAATGAAAGGGATCGGGACCACCATCAACAACACATCGGTGATGACGTTTATCGTGGAGTTTGCGATGAAGAATTGATGGACATCAACGCCGCAGTGGTATTCCGACGGATCGAGAGGATCTACGGGATCGGCCCTACGCCAGAACGCACTGATCGGCTGGCACTGGAGTAATATGATCAAAAGCTGCCCAGTGTCAGCTGCTCGGTGATATCGCGGGGTGATTATGACAAGGGTTTCCATATCCACCTACAAGTATTACTGCCCACAGGGAGAGGAATCCGAAAAGAATGATCAGCGGCCACCTGATTCTTCGATCCGTGCTGAAAATCCGCCAATAAAAGGCCAGTATCGCCGCCTTCGTAGCGAATATCGAGAGCGTGTAGGCGTAGGAGGTTATGTAGAGGCCCAGCAAGTACGATCTCGTCGCGTCCGGTGGACCAGCCCATACGTGCAGGCCCAGTCCTCTTGGAACCACTGCTCAAGAAAACACCCGTCAGCGGACAAAATCAGGCGTGAGCACACTCCTGTGTCGGGGACATACTATAACATGTGGCAACGAAGACGAAGAGTGAACTCCAGATCTTCTCCAGTTAGTGCATCTCCCATGCCTCGTGATGTGGGCCAGCGATTATTTACCAGCGTCGAGAGGATAATCCAGTCATCCCACCAGAAGCCGCCTCTCGTGAGCCTCCGCGCGTAGAAGCGCAGGCCAACACATGCGACGCCCAATGCCCAGGTAACAATTATCGATGCGACAAAACGGGGCTTATTTGACTCGGTCAGATCCAAACCTGGCGGGGGATCTGGGAAAGAAGCCATTGAATGTGGAAGAGAATGGCGCTTGAGGAGGGGACTGTGGTCATGGAATCGCGGTCATGGCTCTTGGCGCATGCCCCCTTTGGTTTCTCGCTCGATCGGCGGCTCCAGATGCTTGCGCTGGGGAAGAGGATCCAGGATTGGAAAATATGAGAACCGTTTTTTTTCAAGGTCATGAATCTATGACGGTTGGAGCGCGGAGCCGAACTCTACTGGACTACGCATGTGAACAAAGAAGGACACATAGTTCCCCCTGGGGCACCGCCTGAGCCTCTCGGACAACCGAATGTTGCCGGGATAGTCCAATCTCCGCGCCCTAACCAAGAAGATCAATATGCACCGCCATGGCTGATCATCGGTTTTGGAACAGAAGATGGCGCAAGCCATCGAAGGATTGTCGCAGCCCGATGCACGTCGAAATTGATGCCACGGACCTTATCCGTTCTAGGCGGGCCCGATTCCTGAACGGCCATTCATCGGGAACACCAGAGCAAAGCCTCAGGATCAACATCGCGTCGGGGTATAGTTGCCGCGCACTGTCCGTAGGGTGCGACCCGTGGCCTTGGAACGCGATCCCTACACCCGGCGCAAAAGGCTTAGTGACTAGATACCAAGCCTACCATATAGCCTTATTTTGCATCTTGCAGAGGGGCCCGAGCTCACTTGTGCTAAACTCCAAGGGCGCCTCTAAACTTTATTCTGTTGACTATAAGCGCCACGATATAGACGGGCCCCCATATTCGGGAGCGACGGCGCAGGCCCCCGGCGGCACAAACGACAACTGCCGCGACGACCTTGGTACAGACTGTACCCCTCAATACTACGCAGTCCCACAGTTGAGGGGATGATTGACTCGCGTGGCAGAGGGATTCGAAAACAGGAAATCGTTTGATCCTCTCCGTTCATGTAATATTGCGGCGTATCGTCGCGGTTGCACCGGTATTCACATTTCAGTTGGTCAAGGGAGAGGCAAGAGCCCATGACTGAACGTCCTGCATGACCCCTTGGACGGCCATGGAATGGGCCGCCGGGTTTGTCTAGTTTTGCAGCAGAGTTTAGTTATGCTCGCAAACATCTCGTGGATTGGTTCTGATGCGCTGTAGCTTTGCCATACGGGAATCACCCAACGCGATTGGCTTCGAGATTCCGCGTATCGCAGCACGGTGGGCACGAGCAGACCTGGGAATCTAAGCTTGTCCAGGAAATTAAAATCATAAGATGCGTGGCTACTATAGAATACATTAGAGTTTATCTCGATGCGAAGAACCATCACTGTCACAGTATGTTTCGGCAAAAGAGCCGTTGAAAGCGCAACCGCAAGTGACGGTTCCACGGGAGATTCCGAGCAGCCCATATCCCATTGTGGTGGGTGCCCCTGAGTGCCTAACTAGTAAGTCTGACACATCCCTCTCTCCCCACACCTTGGTCTGTCTCACCTATGGTGTCTGGCGTCTTACGGGCCGCGGCTAGTTCGATGTGTAGTTTGTAACAAAACGTGAAGAAGACAAAAGGTTACAGGGCGGCCTTCACAGACGAACCGATACCATGGAAGATCATCACTGAATTTCGCGCCTGCTGGCCGAAGACAAGAAAGCCACAGTAGTCCCACGGTTAGTTAGGGGATCTGGTGCTGCTCACCAGTCTCTTCCCACTTCCTCGATAGTTGTAGGCCAACTGAGTGGTCATTTCATTGTCGGCTCGACCTACATGGGTACCTTCCGTGTAGTGCACCCTCGCCCGCGGCGGCACACGATATGTGATACAGATCGCGATCCTCATGTATACCACTGTACGAGAGCCACACCATGACGGTGGTAATGACGTATTATATTCTCAAGCTCTCAGGTTTCTCTGTATCGACTGTCATCGGACAGACACATTCATCCAGGGGCAGTTTCATGGCCTGCCGAGCAGCCCTCGGGGAAGGAGTATCACCCATATCTGCCGACAGTCACTAGTCCAGGTGGATAGGCCTCCATGTTACATTGCATTACATGTCAGTCCCTCCTAGAAATCACTTAGATTAGACTTAAATCCAATGGGAAAATATTGCCCGCAGGGAGGCCTAATCACCTGATATTCAGCTATAGACCTGGTTTGTACACTCAAGGATCATCTAAACCTAGATATAGTCTTAGATATGGGAGCTATAGGTGAAGGTATGATGTTATTGGTGTGGGGTTTGTGGTTAGAACGGTGAAGTTGGCAATTGCCGTTCTCGGCGCAATCGCACTTGTAAATCATGCAGACTACAAAATCATTGAACTGTAGGAAGTTTGATCAGAGACAAGAGAGGCATATTTCTCTACATCTTGCAGAGTCGAGTATCTAGAAGCTTATTAATATTCAGGTTTTCTCAGCCCGAAGTGAGTGGGTGAGGACAGCCAATACTTCGGTATCTAGGTAGGTGTGGGTGTTGTGGACGAAACCTTGTTGGGGGTGGGTGTAGCGGGTAGCGTATAGGATATCAGGAGTTTACCTGATGAGTCTTTATAGTGTATCTCAGCCCATGAGTCTTGCCTTAAACGTCCATTCCAGACTCTACAACTGCTGCGCGCCGAGTGCCCAGGTGGGTTATCCATACAGTGGATGCGTGACAAGTCCAAACCCAACGGAAGATTGTTATAATTGGAAAGCAATGTCTTGCGCAAGGCTGTCATGAAGGCTCAGAGAAGAACAACACCACGGAAGCCAATCGGACACAATCAATATTTGGACATGTCTGTGGATGAAAAGATTTCTGTCCGTAGCTTTACAGCAACTAGTCATTTAGCTTGGCCACTCGTGTTTGTGATGCAGTTGTTTGTCCAGGTAAAAGGATCAGTGTTTGTGTGCATCATAGCTATCTTTGAGTGAAAGAAGGGAACAGCACAAACATTTGCCAGAATACCCAGGTGGTCAGGAAGCAGAGAAATAGTTGACTATAGATATTGATCTCCTGGCAAGGATACATCCGTGTAACATATGCCGGCAAGGAGCATGGCATAGTGATCACATGAATATTATGCACTCAACACCACTGCAATCAAACAAGTGAACCTTGGAACTAAAGTAGAACAGCCAGAGACTTGATAAAACGAGATCAATTATATACCGTGCGTCACCTACCTTCCGACTCCCGTACCTTCCGACCACACAA
>LJJS01000961.1:0-15485 GCA_001447215.1 Diaporthe aspalathi
GGACACCACCTGATATCGGACACCACCTGATAAACCACGTTATATATTTAATAAAAAAATAAACTTTACTAATAATTTATATAAGCTGCTATAACTATTATTAAAAAGTGAAAGGGCGTTATGAATAAGGATTGAGAGGTAGCATAGCATAATATATATATTGCTTTTCTATGCTCTTATAAGCTGTACCGGAACAGAGGGCTGTTATTGCCCATACTTTCTAGTTTCTCGCTGGTGTGCTCGACCCGAACTTCACTCTCAGACTTGCGGGCGCGCCGCTTGTTGATGGTAAAGTAGCCCAATTCCAGGAGCGTGGCAGAAACCACGCCGGCAACCACGAATCCCAGACACGAGCCCCAGCCCGTGGGGTACCGAGGCCTCTCGTCATCGCGGAAGATGAAACTCCCCACTATGCCGCCCAGGTTTCCCATCGTGATCATGAATGCGATCCCCATCGCACGCTTCTCCTGGCCGGCAAGGTTATTCAACGTCCATGTGTTGCCGCCCGGGACGATCGGATAGCTGGCAATGGTCGAGATGTTGACGAAAGTGTAGCACAGTGCCACGTTGGACCGGATGTCGGCAGCGTAGACAAAGAGGACTGCGTAGGATATACACAGCAGCATTTGAGGTCCGCAGATGAATGGGTAGCGCCAGCGTAGCTTGTCGGCTAGCATGGAAGATAACACGGCTGAGAAGGCCCCGAGGAAATAAGGCGGTACCGTGAGCAATTGTGCCTGGTTATTGCTGAAGCCCATGTTGCGGATGATCTGAGGTAAGGTGAACTTGAGGGCGTAGGTCGGTACGGAGCTTGACATGAATATCAATGCTTGGGAATAAAGCTGCCACTCCTTGACGACGCTTATAAAAGTTCTGTATTGGCGATGCCGAGTCGTTAGCCTCTTGAACTCTGTACGGAACGTTGCATAGAAGCATGAATAGGAAATCTCGGGTCTAAAGCCGTCTCCACACTTACCCCCAGTGGCTCTTAGATTGTTCCTTGGGCAGTCCCGCTTGGGCACTTGGCTCCTTGCTTTTTCTCTTTCCACGATACCTTGTATACGTTAAGTTTAAGAATCGTCGCTCGCGGTCCGACAACCAGCCGGAGAGATCGGGGGAGTCGGGCAGGACGAAGTAGCAAACGAGCCCTCCGAGGACGGTCATGAGACCTTCCTACAGTAAAGACGAGAGCATGATGTTAGCAAATTAGGGATATCTCGAAGCATTCCTGTGTGACGAAAAGATGATTGTAAGGTGAATTGGGCCCGGGGTGAGGGGGGGCAAGACGCGTCCACGAACCAGTATGAAAATCCACTGCCATCCCAGAAGGCCGCCCAAGCCTCGCATCTCTGCGATAGCTGCCGCGAGCAGCCCTGAGAATGCACCTGACATTGCAGCCGCACCGTACATCAGGGCCACCCTGAACTGCGTCCGATGTGGGGGATACCACTGGCTAAGGATGTACATTGCCCCTGGAAAGAAGCCAGCTCTGGAGGAGGTCGAAGCATCGTTAGCTAGGTCCGCAAGCTTGGATGAGGATTGCGATTAGCAACGTGTTTCAAGCCATTTGTCCAGACTTACTCGGGAATACCCAACAGGAACCTTGCAGCCACAAAGCCACCAAAGGATTGCGAGAATCCGGAGAACGTCATGATGAGCCCCTGGAGCACACTTTGTATCAGAAATTGTGTAGAGAAATGTCATTCGGGGAACAGTAGGCGTCAGTCTATCCATACCCACGCAGTTACTATGATGGCCAACCACATTGATGGTCTGGCATTGAAATATTTGACAAGGACGAGGTTACTGGGCACCTCGCAGATAATGTAAGAGATGAAGAAAACCATAGAAGCAACATTGTAGTCGCTGCCGGACATATCAAGACTAGTCTCGAGACCTTCAATCTTGGCGTTGCCGATATTTGCCCTACGTGTTTTTACGACAAGACTCAGCCTCATGGAGCCCCAGAAATAGTGTTTGAGTTGAGGGTCTCAGTGTTTAAAGGATGTCTCAACTGTGTTGGTTTCTAGGGAGGAGGAAGGAAGAAACAAGGTGGGAGAGGACAGAGTGGCTTACGAACCTATCCAGATTGGCGAATAGATACAGCAGCATGAGCATGGGTACAATGTGGAAATCCACCTTGCGGAAGATGCGATTCTGCTCCTTGGCCGAGAACCCATCAAGGAAGATTTCATCTTCATTGGGGGTGTCATCCATCATGGTGGTCTCAAGTTGGTGGACTGAAGCCGCGTCCTGCTTCAGGGAGGCCACGTCCTCCATCTCCTGCTTGTCGCCTTGCGACATGATCACTAAGGATTTCGATGGCAGAGGCAAAGACTACCGTGCTGAAGTGGAAGACAGAACAGGATCCTGCGGATTTGAGATCAAAGGGGAAAAGGATGACTGCGTAGTATTTTGTAATGACACAGCTATTCTGGAGAATGTCTGTCTTATACGCGGGTTCACGCTGATATAAGGTTCGGGATGCGGGTCAGGCTCGATTCCCAGGCATGTCCAGCCGTAGAAGCACTTTTCCGACAGTACCTATCGGAGTTCAATGTCCTTAGTCGCTACCTACGACCGCACAAGGTAGCGCGGGCCAGGGTAGGGGGTGCCAATGTCTGGGGATAACGCGGGGTTCGTCGCTGCATCCCCAGGTTTACCCCAGACCGCCGGACAGACAGACACTGCAGGACATTGGTCGGATATGGAACTCCGTTTAATTGTGAGGTAGTGACTGAATGGATCACATAATCATCTTCGGTGCGCCGCACTGCTTTGACAGTCCCGATGAGCAGGTAGTTTCGATAGACTGCCTCAATGTGAAGCCGCTCAGCCGAGCGAGAACAAGGATGAGAAGTACCTACTGCGACGGCTGCACAATACGTCGTGGCACCTGGGCAAGACGCAGCGTTTCGGTTGACGGAGCAGAGAGATGGCAGTCCCGATCGGTCGTGTTACAGTAGCAGGGGATGATCTGTACATGATCTAACTTGACTGTCCCATATCACAGGTGGGATATTTGTTGTTTTCAATGTCCGTATAAATCGTGCAAGTGAACTGCCAGTACATCTCCTAATATATACATGCAGCGTTCCCGTCCAGAAGCCTCTACCGGTCACAGATAATATCCCTGTCGTTTCTCATGCCACACTGAAAGCTACCAAGCAGCTGGGAAAGAAAAGAATAACCAGGCGCCCAGTCCCAACATAATGTACTTAATTGTGTATCTCAGGGAGGTTGAAGAGATTCCAGTACTCGTCAAAATCCAGCGTCTGCGTTGCGCCCACCGACTTGTTCTTGGTCTCCGCAAGGCTGAATCCGTTGCCCAGGTAGGCAAAGCGGTTCTGCGATGGCGCGCCGGGCAGCCTCTTCAGGGTGAAGTCCTCCCATCGTGGGTTCTTGATGGCCTCCATGAAGTGGAAGCTGGTCCCTCCGTAGATGGCGACGACCGGCCCGTCAACAGTGCCACGCTTGTACCAGCTGCGACAGCCCCGTGTCCACACCGTGCGCTCCAGGTATTGCTGCATGTGCTGGTTGTACTCCTCATTGACGTCCGCCCCTACTTCGAAGGAGTGGTAGCCCTCCGTCTGCAGCTTGGTGAGCCACTTGCACACGTAGATGCCCACGGCCTGGATGCCAAGCACCAGGGATCCATTAGAAATGGGCGAGTTGGGGCCGATAAAAGCTGTCGGCCATGTCAGTTTAATCCAGAGACAGATATTTAAAAACAGATATGAAAAGGTACCGCCCAGTCGGATCAACTCACTGAAGTAGTTCGGCATATCAGGAACGCAAATTCCAAAATAGGCCTTTGGCCGATCCAACGTCCATTTCTCAGCGAGACTGACTCCATTCCTGCCGATAATCGGGAATGCAGGCTTGAAAGTCGTATCAAAGCCCGTAGCACAGACAATGACATCGTACTCAGCCTCCTCGCCGGTCTTGAACTTGATGCCCTTTGGCGTCACGGTCTGAATGCTGTCCCAGACCATCTCGACATTGTCCTGCAGAAGGGCCTCGAGGAAACCTGGGCCGGGAGTCTGCCGGCGACAGCCGACTGGGAACGTGGGAAGCAGCATCTCGGCAGCCCTCCTGCCCTTAGCGCTGTCGCCCAGCCGCTCTGTCATCGACTTCCGGAATACCTCCTGTGCCTTGAGCTGGGTGTCCGAGTTGGCCATGGCCCGTTGAAAGTTCTGTATCCGACGGTCCATGATGGCAATGCGGTACTGGCGTAGGGCCTCTGGGTCTTGGAATTCTTTCATCGTCTTTTCCGTGAAATTGTAATCCTCGTCCATCTCCGGATCATTGGCCGTCGGCTCGTTGATACCGGGAGCAGGGCTGATCCATGTCTGTGTACGGACGTGGACATCCATGCTCTTGCAGACTATGTGTTCTCATTAGCGACTCTGAAAATATTGTGTGGGTCCAGAATCAGGGGCACTATTACCCTTTGCGAGTTGGGGCACAATCTGGATGCCAGAGGAGCCGATACCGATGACTGCGACGCGCTTGCCTGTGAAGTTGTAGGAGTCGTCCCACTTGGCCGAGTGGCACAGTTTCCCCTGAAAGCCATGAAGGCCCTCGATCGCTGGCCATTTCCAGTTGCTGTCCACGGGTCAGCTCCTGCACTAGATGTGCTTTTGATGGATTCGCACTTACTTCAAGACGCCACCAGCGTTGATGAACACATCGGCCTCGTCCGAGAACTCAACCCCATCACTGCCTCTCACTTTGAGCTGCCACTTTCCTTTGGCCGCATCCCAAATGGCGGATGTTATGGAATGCTTCAGTTTTATGTACTTGGCACACTCATACTTCCTCTCGACGTCCTTCATATAATCGAAGATTTGTCGAGATGTGGCATAGTAACCTGGCCACTCTGGATTAGGACAAAAGCTGTAGGCGTAGTTGTGCCTGCGGTGTCTGTGTGAGCAGCATTCATATGCTTAGTGTTAGATGAGCCGGACCACTTACGCGGGAATATCACATCGACATCCGGGGTATCTATTTTCGAGCCATGTGCCTCCAATATCCTCGTTCCTCTCATAGATCTGAAGGGTGGCATTTGAATCCTGCATGCGCTCATTGAAAATTATGGCCATCATCAGGCCGCTGTAGCCGGCCCCCATGCATACGACCCTTAGGGGCCGACGTGTGCCAATCGGCTCTTCCACGATTTGGTAGTCTGGGTTGACTGTGGGTACTGTCTGGTGGACTCCTTTCACCTTCACCTTGCTCGGCTCGAAAGCCTCAATCACGGGCTCCATGGGTATCGCAGACGGTGCCATTGTGAAGTCTCGGGATAATGGGGTCATAGGATGGGGTATCGAGCAAATGAAACTATGATGGGTAAAGATGTCTCAAGGTGTTTGGCTTTGTATTTGGCAGCATCGGTACGAAGTCGTTGAAGGCTTCCCATAGCTGGTTATTAAACAACGTTGGTCTTCTCGAGGGCCAGTTTCTCCAACATTACCATGCATCCATGCCGATGAGAAATGTGGTGCGGACATCAATGTCCGATAGTCACGCTGCACCCCTGTCTAGAATAACGCTCCCGGAATGCGTCTCCGGAACTGAATGAGACCGCAACATGGCATCTCTCCCATCAGTCACGAGCACGGACATTGCATGACTGAGTGCATGTCAAGTGGTGTCCCCTTGGTGGATATATCTTGATGCGCCATAATTTTCCGTGGTGTTACACATGCCCGGACTACCCCGCTGCCCTTATTGAACCGTGTTCAAGTTTATCTCAGCACACCAATAACAATGCCGACCCCGGGCCTTCTGATGCGTCTGGTGCAGCCGCTGGAGGGGCAGACACCAAGCAATGAAGCATTGTCACCTTCCAACGTGAGCCCTAATATCGATGCTATTTATCGTCTGACGCGAACCGATGACGAATCACCCGAGTACAATACTACTTACTTCCTGAACGACATCTCGCCACTGGTCGAAGATAAATCCTTCTACGGAGAAGACCGAGAAACGTTCAGGAAAAGCCTTGAGTCTGTCGCCTGGGTGCTCGTCTCATATATCAATGGCCACCCATTCACACATTCAAGCGTCCCTCCGAGTCCTCCTCCGCTAGGGACAGAGATAGTGATCAACGGTTCTTCCCCCAAGCCTGAGTACGAAGCAGATTACCACAACTGGTATGACCAGGAACATGTCGGGAAGCTGGGAGATGTGCCCGGCTGGCAGCTGATGCGCCGCTACAAGCTTGAGAAGGTCTATGGGGAGGTCGAGACGGCGAGCTTCTATGGCGTCAACTTCTATGACGAGAAGAATGGGCTGGGAGGGCCGGAGTGGAAGGCCAGTGCCACCGATTGGACTCTGAGAATCCGACAGCAGGCTGCAAAGCCGAACGTCAGGCGCACCTGGAAGCTGGTGGGAATTGACGATGCTTGATCATTCGTGCATAATTCCATCCAATGTGCTGGAATCGATGGACGATCAACCTCCAGTAAACTCTGCGAGTGGCTGTGAGAATAGTCCATAGAGCATATCATTCGTGATCGTTTGTTCCTGTTCGTCCAATAAATCAAGTAGTCCTTGTGGTGAAGGTTCAAACACCGTGAATGGATAGCCAACAACAGAAGGTGTCTGGCCACCTAGCGGTTCTTGTGCAGTAGGATCGGTTGCAAACATCTGCATCATTGATGCAAGAGCACGCTCATTCTCAGGATGCTGCTGCGAGTGGGCAAGGTCCATCTCGCCCAGTTCGTTCAGCATGTCTCGGATGATGGAGACGGGCTTCCTCAAGCCAAAGTTGCAACCTCGTTGTAACTCAGACAGCGCCGTGAGGAAGAAGGCAATGGGACCCTTGAATCGTTCAGGCTCGGCTTTGCTACGGCGGAGCATAACCACGACCGATGAATACACGGCGTATGACAGCAGGAATGGGGCCCGCCGTAGTGTGAACGTATCTCGGTAGGAGCCGACCAATTTCCAGATGGCGAGAGCACTGTCGGCACAGCTCTCTTCATTGCGCTTTTTGTTGGACTCACTGATGCCCTCCTGAAGGTAGCCCCCGTCTATAAAAGGGCGCTGCAGCAGGATGTTGAGCACATGATAAGTAGTACTAAAAGATGGTTCAGCTGATCTGTCTGTCTTCGAGGACGTTTTACCCACTTACTGTGGCGTAATTTGATGTGGTGGCGGGACATCGTCCCCCTTCACAGGGTCAAATCTCAAGTGAGATGGCAGATTCGCTTGCCAGTTCTTCAAGTCGCCCTCGATTTCACTCTTGATGGCCCAGAGGTTACTGTGGCTCTGTCTCACACAATCGATACTGTAAAAAGTCTGGGTAATCCGTGATGCTATGAGAGCAAGCTTCACGAGGGCAGTGAAAGATGAGAGGGCATATGCTGGATGCGGTCTATAACTCAGGAGAAGCATATTCGCCTCGGACGATTGTGATCGATCAATAAGTGGCGTCCACTCTTCCAACTCCTCATATTTGTCCAGGAAGACCAGCGGCACTCTGCCCTCGTTTGGACGCATTGTCATCTGGCGGCCAAGATAAAGGCACTGCGTTGCATCGGTGATCAGTGCGCCCCAGTAGATTCGCCTCCGCCACTCGCGTTCGATGTCGATCTCCAGATCATGGCCGCGGTGCTGCACTGGAGTGTCCATGGTAAGATGACATCCCAGGTCGATGATCATCCTGTATGCAGTGCCGCAGAGGGTCCAGCCGGCGGACTGGCGGCCTTGAGATACCAATGCGGCCCCGACCAGGAGCAACCCCGCCGCTGAGGGGATACTTGGATTCACGATCTCGTCGACCAATAATGTCCGAAATCTATGATAGAATCTGTCGCCGGCGCTCTGGGTATCGGCTGGGGTTGTTCTCAGGCATTCCCTGTCGCTATATAGACAGCTGGTGTAGTACATGGCGTTCAGCAGCAGCTTGTTGCACCATCTCCCGCCGCTGCCCAAGGAGTCCATGACAGCAGGGCGATATGTCAAGAGGTACGCGTAATGTTGTCGATTCCAGTGCAGATCCAGTAGGTGCCTCGCAAGCTCGACGTCAACGCCGTCCAGATCCATCGTGGCTGGAGGATTGCGGTAGTGCAAGCCCTCTCTCTGTCTCTGAATGGCGGCATAGCTCATGAGACGGGCCTTGGCCTCGGCATTTCGCAGTTGTTGATCTGGCTTTTGGGCAGGCGCCAACCTGTCAGCCACCTTATTGCCGTGATGAAGAAGGCTGCTGGCACCGTGAACAGAGACGCCGCCATCCTGGGTGACAGCAAGTCCCGCAATCCTTGCCTCCCATGGAGAAAGTGCTGAGCGCGCTGGTGTTGCCGGACCTTCTTCGAGATCATTATTGGGCTCGTTATTAGGTGACCCTGCTGATGCATTCGAGCGGATGTCACCCATATTTCCGGCCCCTGTACTGGCCGTGGGTCCTCGGCCGAGGTCCGGGAATCCCCCAACGGCGGCTTCGGCGGTCGAGTCGTATGTGCCTGACTGAAGTGGAAATTGCGAGTGACGGACTGATGAAGCGTCGAAAGATTGTGGTGATAGAGGCTGAGCAGTATCATGGCCAAGACAAGGACCAACCGGAGCGTCAGGCAAGGGGACACTGGCAGGGTGTGACGTTCTCCCAGGAGCCAAGGATGCATGGTTATTGATGGTGGCTTGCATGTGCTGCCAGATACCGTCGATGCGTTGCTCGAGCTCGGCGAGGCGGTCGTGAGAAGGACGGGTCAAACGCCGCGTGTCTTGAGGATAGACGCACTCGATACCACTTGACAGGCATGATGAACAGGTTTGTCCACCCGTACACTTCGTTTTCTTGATGCGACAGTGGGTGCACGTCTTACATGTCGGCTCGCTGGTCTGTGAGGAATCATCTTTCGGGCGCTTGTTCCCCGGCCGGGCCCTGCTGGTGGCTGGCTGCCGTGTCCGTTTCAAAGCGTTTGAAGATACAGAAGGCGCCGCAACTTCTTCCATTATCGCTCCTCGATCATGATGACCTTACGATCATCGTATGTTTCGTGATTACTGGCGCCTGATGTCACCCACCGTTGACAGCTGCTGGACTTGGCACTCCCCCTTCTCCACGATGCCTCCCCAGATCTACCCGAGGCTGCCCCGGAGGAGGTCCCCGCATTCCTGGAAATGCGTTCTTCCACCCCACCAGGATGCAGTGGCACCCGGACATCGATATCCGCTGGCTTGCCCCACCAAGCCGAGTATGTACCTTGCCGATGATACCCTAGGGTGGGCTACGGACATTTCATCGCGGCAGAGATTGCTATCACCGAGGGAGCAATGCGGCTATCGGCTAAACGAGTACTTGATGTGATAGCACCAGTGAACAGAAAGTGTTGTCGCATGCGCATGCTGTACTGACAAATAATCCCACACCTAGGGGCAGGCTCCACAAAGATAATATCACGACGTTCGCATATGCACTCCGATCTCATAAGCAAACTCCCACAGCGCATAGTTCCTAGCCATGCCAGCACTAAAGTCCTTACCAAAGCTCAGTGACCTGCCACTTGAGTCGAACCACCCGCCGAACTCAGCATGGGGTCTTTGGGGCAAAGGGGACAAGCTTGGGTCCTTGAATTATCTCACAGAGGAAGCGGTCCTCAATGCTGTGAAGACAGAAGTCAAGACCGGGCAGAGAGTTGGGCTCGAGTAAGCCAAGCCGAAAGAAAATTACTCGAGCAACTGCGTAAAATTGATAGTGGCTGATTTCTTCAAGCCTACCATTGGACTTTTTCAACCCTCCCCTGCTAGGGAGGGTGGGCTTATCTCAGAATGTAATAAGAAAAGACCCAATGGTCGTCAACGACGATGTGGTAAGTTGATCTCATTTCTTCTGAGACATGATAAGGCAGACGAACTCACTCGCTCACGCCCGTCCCAGATCACGTTCAACACACAGTGCAGTTCCCAATGGGATAGCACGCGACATTTCGCGTATCAGCAGGAAAAGAGGTTTTACAACGGGTAAGCAACGATACTGTGAAAAATAAGTGCTTGGAGAGATATTAATCATGCCATAGTATCACACAAGACGAGATTCACGAACGTCCTTCAACCGACTCAAACAGCCTTCAACGTGAGTGGTGCGCCCATGCAGACAATCTCGATCCGTTTGGTCACATCATTGTGCTGATCCATCTAAAACAGCGTGGACAGCTAAAGGTATTGCCGGACGTGGCGCCTTGGTTGACTATGCCTCGTGGGCCAAAGAGAAGAATTTTTCATATGAGAAGTTCGCGAAGTACGGAATAACCTTGGACGATATTAAGGGTATTGCTCAGGCGCAGAACCTAGAGTTTCAGAAGGGCGACGTCCTGTTCCTCAGAACAGGGTACGTAGAGGCGTACAGAGGCCTGACTCCAGACAAGAGAAAGGAGGTCGCGGCGCTGAAGGAGTGGGTCGGTCTAGCCCAGGGCCGTGAGACAACCGAGTGGCTGTGGGATCATCAGTTCGCAGCGGTGGCCTCTGACTCCCCAGGCTTCGAATGCCGGCGTAAGTGATCTTCTCAGCCTGGTTCTTTGTTTTCACGTAGCTGATCCTGATTGTGCTCACAACATAGCTCCCGTTGATCCTGCGTGGCACTTACATCCGATCCTGCTTGCCGGGTGGGGGACGCCAATAGGAGAGCTTTTCGATCTGGATACATTGGCTGAGTTATGTGCGCAGCGCCAGAGCTGGTCCTTCTTTTTTACCAGTGCTCCTTTGAACTATACGGGCGCTGTAGCGTCTCCGCCGAATGCTATTGCAATCTTGTAATTAGAAAATGATTTTCTCACGTCCGGGTTTGTGCGCCTGGGACATATGTGCACAATTCTGCTCTAGGACCAAAGATGCTCAACGACGAATCAGATCATTGCTAGCATATGCGCTGCAAGGCTCAAAAACTGTTTCCACAATTACGTCTTTAATATGACGATGAAATGTGCACTTGGAAATTGTCAATGATAAATTTACCATTGTATTTGTCCAGGTTTGGGAACGTGTAATCGTGAACAAATCCCCGGACATCAATTTCCTCAACCTGGATATAAGGTGACCGAGGCCAGCTGAAATGATCGGCTGAACCACCAAGTAGCCAAATCTTGCTATGGCCAATCCTACATGTTAGGCGCCACTATGGACTTCAGTCATTTTGCCACTGTAACCCCTGAATGGCTCGAGTATGCTCGAACACATCCTCCACCATCATCGGCTACACCATCCATATCACCAAACGACAGAGAGTCGTTGACAAAGCTGCGCAATGCCTCTAATGCCGATCGTTCCAAATGGTCTTCTCAAAAGCTCATCGAGCATGACTTGGTGGGAAAATTGTAAAGAAGCCAGCAGTTTATTCCTCAGCCCCCAGAAACATGTCCATCGTTGCATCAGCTAACTCCCGGCATTATAGCAATAACCGTGATCATCTGGTTCCAACCCGGGATGACAATGCTATTCCACTACGGTGTTACTACCCCAAGTCAAAATTTCCATGGTCGGCAAGTAAAGGTGGTGGATCAGTGAGTGGTGCTTTGTGCCCAGTTTTCATCCACGTCCACGGCGGCGGGTTCCTCAACGGCTCGCTCGACACGGAGACGTACATCTGCGCGGCTGCTGCTGTAAAGCTAGGTATCGTCGTCGTGCATCCGGAATATCGCCATACGAATGAAGTCTCCTTCCCTGTGCCTCACGATGATGTCTGGGATGCTTTCCAGTGGATCCACACCAACTGCTCAGAGATTGGCATTGACCCTGCAAACATGGTCGTTGGGGGACAATCCGCGGGGAGTGGACTAGCAGCATCGCTGGTGCAACGGGAAGCCATCGAGGCACGCCAGCAGGGCAGATCATCGCGGATCAAGGGTCAGGTCCTCACGATTCCGTGGCTGGCTCATCCACTTGCTTTTGACACGTCAGCCTTTCTCGACGAGACTGTAACGTCTGCTACACAGTGCGCCAATGCTCTCGGGCTGTCCACCGAGAAGCTAGAGTGGTTCGCTAGTCTACTCAGAGCCGAAGATGTTTTCTCTGAACGATTAAACCCCGGGTCAAGGAAACCCGCTGATTTGGACGGTATACCAAAAGCAGCATTTCTAGTCGCTGGCGGAGATCCTTTGAGAGACCAAGGGCTGCTCTATGCAAGACATCTAGAAGACGCATGGTCAGTAAAGTGACCAACTCACTCGACCCTGTGAATGAGCAAAGGAGCTGATTACGTCGATAGTATCCCAAGCAAGGTTTGCGTTTTCTCTGCAATGCCTCATACTTTTCGCAGCTTTGATGGGTTGAAGTCGGCAGAACGTTTCATGACCCGGCTTTTTGAAGCTATTGCATGGGCTTTCGATGACTTGGTTGATCGAAATGACACAGGGAACTGGGATATTGAGTAACTCTGTGCTTCCATACATGGAGGCTTAGCAATTCGAAGAGCGTCCGTTCGCTACAGAAGCCTAGGATCGCCCATCAATCAATACTTGGAATCTCGCGTTTATCACTTCGAAACTTCACCCCTAGCCTCTGCGCCAAGTCTAACAAGACGTCATAGAGCTCTTGAAGGTCTTCCCTAGTCGCCCCATTGTACAGAGCACCCTTCATGTGATGACGGAGCTGATTTTGGCAGTCTATTCCAATCAGAGCAGAAATTACCACATACTCCGTCTCCAGATCATTCAGTATGCCGTCATACGAGAAGACTCTACCATAAAGCAGGTCTATAGACCCAGAGGCTGTCAGCATATATCGTCGCAATTCCAGAGTTCGGTCTAGCTTACCCCGGACAACAAATGCATAGTCTGGGCTGGCATCTCCACTGGCGTTATAGTCGAACTCTGGGTTACGGCCGTAGATCCGCTTGTGGAATGCATGGCCCCGTTCAGATGCCGAGGCTTGGTCTTCATTGGCACTATCCCGCGTGATAAACATCAGCTGACTTACACCAAAATGTATCGACCAGGGCACAACTAGTATTTCTGCCTACCGATGGGCGACCGGGTCCCTCAACTCTTTGGGGATCTGCTTGCCGAGAAGCCGGAGCGCTGTGCCTGTCTACGATACTTCAGTCAGCGGCACGCCATTTGAAACTTATTCACACAAAATCCCCAATACGAATTGCAGAGTACATTGACAGACACACCTTGGCGGCCCCCATGATCCCACAACTTTTAATGAGTGCTTCTCTGAGTTTCTGAGAGGCTTTGAACTGGGTATCATGATCCAGCGAGGACATAACAAGTTTTGAAAATCGGTCGTAGACGCTGGGTACCACCTCGGGATAATTCAAGGCGGCGAGGTTGACAATGACGCAGTAATACCATCGTATCTTGTCTTCTGTACTTGAGAGTGCGTCAATCTTCTCAAAGAAATTGTCGTCAATCACGGCTGTCTTCACCATCTTGTTATGTGTGCCACTGTAGCACAGGATTGAATTTCCCAAGGCTTCCGTCAATCGATAGTTTTGCAGCGTGATTGTGCGTGAATAAAGAGACTTTTTGCAGGATGGGGGATATGATGTGGATCTCGGAAGCTATAATAATGAGGAGTCGCGAGTGGTGCGCCTCAAACCCGGACATTGGTGTCCGGGTGCTCGTGCCCCCGCCATTTCTGAGGACCGCAATGTCGAATAGACTGAAGGACGGTTGAAAGGGGGGAAAAGCCTATCATGGATGAAACACTAATGGCGCGTCTTTATGAACCATCATATGGTCCCACAGCCAACTTCGAAGTCTATGAACATGTATGTCATTTGTCCTACAAGCAACGTCGGCTCCCCGGAGAAGCGTGATCGAGTAAGGGGCCCCCTGCTGTTGGTATTGTGCAGGCGACACTCACGTTTTATCAAGTTTCTAGGTTTATTGCCAGATGTGGCCAAGACGACAGCGGCAAATGAACTATCATGCCTAGCCTATGCCTGGTTTCGAAGTGCCGAGGACAACGATGTTGTTCCACATCACTGGGTGCAAGGTTTTGAGGTTTACGCTGAATTGGAGGCGAGCACGGTCACCCACCGCTCCAGCGATCAGTACAAGAAATTCAGACAGGCGTGTGCGGCTGAGTCCTTGCTTGACTGTGGGAGCGATTTGCGGTATCTGGAGCCACTGGATATAGGGTTCCTGATGCGGCAGGAGGGCCCAGATAGTCCTTCAAGGCATTGTGACAGTGAAGGGTATGTGGTCATTGAACGATTGAGAGCCGCAGGTGGGGTCAATGGAAGAAACAGCTTGCTTGGAATATTGAGAAAGCTTGAGTCTACGGGCCTTAAAGACCTCGACAAAAGCATCGTGGCTAGTTTCTGGGTCCTCGGTTATCGCCTGGAAGACTGCGACCCTACCATTGTCGTGTTTCAACGCTTCGCAACGAAGCAGGCTTTCCAGGTTGACTTCATGAAAAACGAGAGCATACAGGCTATAAGGTATGTCGACCTGACTTCCGCCGTGACCTACAATGCTGACGGATGGTGACCGCAGGCAAGAGATCTGTTCATTGATAGAGTGGAAGCAAGTCACTACCTGGCGAGACTGTGGCATTGGCTTTATCGGGAGATGATACGGAGACATGCTGGCCACCTGCGGATTGCTGATCTAGCGAGTCGTAGTCTCGAATAATACTAGTTTTGTAACGCAGCCGCATTCGAAGAAGGTCGTGTGTTATTTTGGGGGGTGGTGTCCCTCCGATCGGTACTGGCTGCGTATCTACTACCAAGTAGCGTACACTGGGAAAACGCTCGGCCGTATTGAAAATTGAGGTGCACAAATCTTGACCTCCTGTGACACTGTATCTCAGTATCCGCTCTACGCGTTGTTCAGGTCAAACTCATTGCTGCAACCTCGATTTCCAATACTCATGGACTATGATGTACGTAAAGGCGCCAAGACAATCGTCACCCAAGTCGCCATTGCCGAGTGCTCGCGGATTGACGTGCTGATACACACCTTAGTGACCTCACCACTGACATACAGCACAACTGTGCCGGATCTTGCGCGATTGGGGACATCCTATATAGTACAGCCTGAACCAATGAATGTCATGCAAGAGTGCTTACCTACGTATCGCGCTGTCACAGAGAACTGGTTTTACACCAGATTAATATCGCGATAAGGACCCAATCTGATCCGATTCTAAATCCGTATTTAATACAAGGTAAGGTTCTGTATTTCCCATGCGTTAAAAGTTAACCTCAGGAACTCAACATAGCTATCTCATTAGACAATTAACGTCACTAAGCAAAGCGGGGTTAAGGGCGTTGGACTAGTGCAGCATTTTATTCTGATATGCAAACGAACGTTTAAAAAAGACGCTAAAGACCTTCTTATGCTAGACTATACTTAAAATTTGCTTTTCGCTTTAATTTTACATATATTTGTATATTTTGTAATAAGCATTACTTTAATTTATTTGCGCCTTATATTATTTTAAAGCTGTTTTTTAAATATTTGTTTTATTTAATTTAAAAGTATTATAAATATATAATATATAAATTAAATTAGTTTTTAAAAATAATTTAT
>LJJS01000961.1:15535-40627 GCA_001447215.1 Diaporthe aspalathi
TATAAATATATAATATATAAATTAAATTAGTTTTTAAAAATAATTTATATAATTTAAAGTTGGAAGTAAATTTACTAATAATTACTAATAAATTAATTTTAAATTTTAAATTTTATTTTTTTTAATATTAAAATTTAATATTATTTTAAATTTTATTTTTAACTTAATCTTTTTTTATATATTTAAATTTAATAAAAAAGTAGTTTTAAAATAAAAAAAAGAAAAGGCTTTTTAATTATATATTTTTTTAAATTTAATAATTTTAAATTAATAAAGTTAATTTTTTTAAATAGTTTTAAGTGTGGTCCGGCATAGAAAAGTTTTTAATGCCTTTTTCGAACTTTCGTTTGCATATCAGAATAGGTGTGGCTGGGGGAGAACCCGCCTTATCGGATAGCGTAGTAGTGCCTACTTCATCAGTACAGTATATCATTGATGGCAGAACGCCATGGCTTCGGAATATGCTGTCGACGACGAGATCGCGGCCTTTTTCTCCAAGACCTCGGTACGCCGCGAAACGTGCGATGCATTGGCCAAGGAGCTTGTCGGGGGCGACCAAGTCTTTCCAGTCGCGGTCCAAGGATTTTGCTCGTACACTGTTTACGCCGGACAGGGCCTCGGCCATGTCGTTCAGTTCCGCCTCAAGTCTCTCGAGCTCAGGGTAGAGACGGCCGCTCTTGCTCGACGGATTTTCGGCACCTACGCACCAGACGTAACGTTCAAGCAGCAGCTAGGCGAGGACTCGACAGCGGCTGGGTAAGAGCCCCTGCTTGTCTACGTCATGACTCGTATACGGGGGATGAGCCGCCTGGACTTCATACTCGCACATGGCTTCCCAGAAAATTCACCCGAGAACATGGTTGGTTTTGTTTTTAATCCGGACACATCTCTCTCTTTTTTTTTAAAAAAAAAAAAAAATCAAAATGCGAGCGGTCCCTTTACACAGTCGTAAACGCTCAAAAACTTAGCGTTTGATAATAAACACAATGCCGATAACAATAGGTTACGAAAAAAAAAACAGGTCGTCTGTCGCTAAGAAAATAGCGACAGCCTCGTGACGAGGCTAGTCGAGACCAGCTTCGAGCCGCGCGAAGACTAGAAACTCTAGCGAAGAGTCACACGGCGAGATTCGAGCTGGTCTCTCGACTTTGAGAAGGTTCAGTCCCTCGCGAGACCTCCGTCCTTCCCCGAGAACATAGCCCGCCGCAAGAACCTGATTCAGGATGTCGCAAGGTCCGTAACTGGCTTCATGTCTGTGCTGTGAGCTACGCTGATCTGACCTGACGCAGATTCTTTGCTCTTGCGTGGAAGGCGCCACAGGAGGGCGACCAATCCTACCGCGATCGCGTGGCGGAGACGTTCGAGACGGAGCTGCAGATCTTGCTGGCCACACTGCCCGACCGGCTTCACACGATCATCCGCGCCACACTAGCATCCCTACCCAGGATCTTGTCTCTTCCCATGGTCGTCCTACATAAAGACTTTGGCGACTGCAACATCATGGTGGAGGAGCCGTCGTGCCATCTGGTCGGCGTTATTGACTGGGCTGAGGCGGAGATTGGTCCCTTCGGCACAAACCTCCATTCACTTCAAGGTCTGATGAGCAAGTTGCACTTGAAAAACGGCTGGATCAGGTACGAGGACTACGATGACCTGGCGCATTCGTTCTGGGAGACCTTTAGCGATGAAGTTGGCGGAGTGAGCGAGGACACCGCCAAGGCAATCCAGGCGGCAAGGGTTCTAGGGCTGCTACGATCTTGGGGCTTTACCAGCCAGCTTGCGAACATGCCTAAGCCGGTACCAATCAAGGATGATGACGGCGGGAGGTATAGCATGATGATACTTGACGGGCTGCTGTTGAACCCAACTACCCGATTTGAGGGGCTCAATGAATGGCTCCGATTGGGGAAAGGAGACTGAACGCTTGAGTGCGCTGAATTGAAGGTCCCAATTGGGCTGATGAAGGCACGGCTTGCCAGGGCACTTGTAATAGCCTCGTATGGCAGGGTGGCGAGATTACAGGACTGGATCTCATCACAGATAAACAGAATGCTGTACTTGGTGCAGAGATCCTGCACACCAATCCTCTGTAAACCTCCTTCGATGAGTCGACTAGTTTGAGAATGCTGCTCGGGGAGCCTGCCCGAGTGGCAGTTAGAAAGGGCAACCCGTCTTTGCCCCACACTAAAAGGCTGCTTCTCCTTCAGCTAGCTGAGAAGCCATCCCATTTTGGCTGAAACTTTTACACCGAGCTTGGGGACAAACGGGCTTTGGATATGATAGACTTAAGATAAGATAAAGAAAGTCAATATTCCTCAAGTTGTGTACATCTGTCTATGACACCCTGGACTTGGCGAATGGCTTGAAGCAAGAATGCCGCCTCTGCCATTTCCTCGTAGTCATCTGCGTCGTCTGCATTGCATTCTTCAGTTGCGGGAGTGCCACTCATTGGATGCCATCCTCCACTCTCGCCCCGGGGGATACTTGATCTCGCAAGCCCTGAACGTATGCCTATCTACGAACCTACAACCCCGGCGTAACTCTGCTACACAGGTGCTTACAAAAATTGGTTTACCCAACCGTCCAGGTTGTTCCCTCCCAATTGTGACACCAACGATGGTCCAACATAGGGAGAGTTAAATGAGTTAGTCAAGTAATCTTCTAGAGAATGAGCCATTTCCTGGCCTTCTTGCCAATTGTTGCACCGCCTGATCGCCGATGAGGATAGTAGTTCAGTCTCTCTGTGCTGTTGTGTCATCCCTGATGAGGGGGCCGGGGCTCCTGACCTGACGAAATATGACGAGGTGGTCGTTCCAGTCTGAGACCTTGGCTGGTAAACAACAGTTGCCGGATTCTCGACGCCATCATTGCGCACAATGTACCTTAGGGTTGTCTGGTCCTCTTCCTCGGGGTACAAAGGTGGCGTCGGTGCGTGAAGGGAATCTATCTCGGTCCTAGGTAGACGCACCACCAGATCGTAGCAATCATCAGCAGAGAACCGCAACTCTGGTGAAAGAACTACCATAGTGTTTAACAAGAATTGTCTTAGACCATTGGGATCTTTCTGCAGGGCGTTTTGGAGTCTCGTGATAATCGATTCGCACCAGGCAACACCATCATTCCTATACCGGTCTGTATATCGGGGAAGACCGTATGCCAGTTCGCAGGCCACCACGCCGAGAGACCAGATATCAACAATCGCGGTATAACCTAGTCTATTCTCATTACCAGCGTAGCGCTGTAATTCTGAATAGATCTCCGGCGCAAGATACAGCTGAGTTCCGCAGAGGGTCATCAACTCAGCCCTATCCCGTGATAAACCGAAGTCTCCCAACTTAACGGAGATATCGCCATCAGATCGATACTGGACAAGTATGTTGGCCGGTTTGATGTCTCGGTGTGCGATCGGCATCTCACCCCCATGCAGATATGCCAGGGCTGACAAGCATTGACTGACGATGGTCAAGGTCTCATTGTAGGATATGTCCTCATGGTCCTCTAGAGACCCACACGGTACATATTCCAGGTACAATCGAGGGTGTGGAGTGAAGGACGACGCGATAAGCTGCACAATGTGGGGCTACTAGGTCGTTAGAAGGAAAGCCACACAAACTGGAATGGCATACGAACATGCGACACCTGGCCCATGATGCGAGCCTCTCGATGCCATGCCTCCTCATCGACCTTGCGTTTCTGAATAGCTTTCAGGGAAGGCGCCTTTACAACGCGCTCATCTCCGGTGCTGACGTTCCACAGATGAGTCACGACGCCAAAGGACCCTTCACCGAGCTTCTTCCTCAGGTAGATCTCTCCAGTGCCTGGAGTGTGGGCTCCTGTGCGGAGCCTGGTCGGCAGATTTGAGAGACCCAAATCGTCGAGGAGGTCCTCGGCAGTCGCTGTGCCCTGCTTGAACCTATTGACCTTGTCGATGTAGGCTGGAGACTTTATGTGATGGGATGGAACGACGATCTGGAGCGAGATGGTGTTCGGAACTGTGATGATGATGCTTTCTTGCTCCTGGGGGACTTTATGGCCGCCAACGATCCACCGGAAATCCCTCCGCGCGCCTTCGCCCTCCCCGTTGTAAGTGACCTGAGTTCCCACAAGAGAATTCAAGTCTTTGACGATGGGGCGATTGAATTCGTCGAAGGTCAAGCTGAAGTGGACATTGGATATGGTCTCGTCATCAAGAAAAACGTCGCAATTTGGATTCGAACCAAAGATGAGTCCCCGGCTGGTTCGTGGAATGTCGCTGAACGTGATCTCGAGGTACGGCAGGTAGTCAAGGGCCGAGGCGCCCTGGTTTTCTGGTGGCTCGGTCGACTCTCGTTCGCCGCGGCTGGATCGAGTGCGGGGGTGCTCAAGTCGGGGAGGCATGTGGCCCACTTCTCGCCATTGTGAGGATACAAATAGGCAATGACGTCATGTTCCATGCTGAGAGGCGTTCAGGTGATGGCAGGTGAGATGAAGAAGGATAATGCAATTTTCAACAGCGAGAAAGAGGATTCATTCGGCTTATAATGACAAACAGGTGCTGTGTTGTAGAAATTTACGCACCGTGAATTCCCCGCACTCTTCTGTTACAGCATTCACTGAGTATACAACAACCACCACCGTAATTTCAATACAGCCCAATGTACCATTGTGCACGCTGCCTCTGCCCCACTTCCAAGGGTGGACGCTTCTATTAGCTGCCTGAGGTTTCAGCCTCAGCCGAGTACCGCGTTAACAAAACACTCTGTCAGAACCCCTCATCTTTGAAAGCTTTCAATTCAGCAGCTTTACTTTCATCCATGATCGATGGCAACATGGCTTCCACAGAAGCGGAAACGGTGACATTGTCCGTCGATGAAATCGCTGCTATGAGCGATGCCGAGCTTGGCCGGTTCATGACGAAACATCGCCATCCCGATGGCGGTTACGAACTTCCTGTTGACGGATGGGACAAGCTGTCCAAGGATGAACGCGACCGTCTCGCCGAGAGACTAAAGTGAGTCCTCTCCGACCTACTCAACGCTCGTCCTTCGCGATCTTCGCTAATGACTATGTAGGGCCAAAGAACGAGGCCTGCCACAGAGCCCTACGGCTTGTTCTCGCCCACTCGATCTCGACGACCTTGATGCGCGCCTACGTCAAGTATCGCCAAACACAAACTTTTCACTACGACCTGAAACCAGAACCACGAGGTCCCCTACACCACTGGTCGACCCAACGCTACGCGAAACCGAGGCTTACTATGAGCTCATTAATGACGGCGGGCGCCCCTTATACCCCATCGACCTTATCCAGGATATGTACCGGGATCCATATAACTACGCTGAGATATTGCGGCCTTGGCAAGTATATATTAGCCCAGTATCCGCTTAGGCATATTTCAGAAACAGCTACAGAGGTGGCGAGACTTCCGCAAGTGGCAAAACGACAATCGAGGCTGTGAGGATGACGATGGTGGTTTCCCAGCATATGTCGAGTGGATGAAGCACATGATACAGCAGCGCTCGAAATTTCCTGCGAAGCGCCTGGCCGAGATTAACGCTGATCCGTCATGCCTCATGTCGGGATGGGAGGACACGCAATGGGCACGCGAAAGGCAGCGACGCCATTGCAGAGAACGCGGCTGCCGAGGGTTCCTTGATTATGCCGAAGCGGTGAAGCGCCGGCTTGCGCGCCACGACTTCACCCAACCATTTGAGCTCGACGAGGACCCTAAGAAACAGGACAAGCTCACGACGTGGATCGGGTACCTCAACTATGAGTACTGGTGGCTTGACAAGCACACCAGCGACATCGAACGTTTGGAGCCGGGGCACGATGAATTATGGCAAGAGCTTGTCGACAAGAAGATCCTGAGACCTCACGAGACGAAGGAGTTTGTGCGGACTGTTGCATCAGGGATGGAGCGCGAGGTGGAAGAGGACCAAGCGATGAAGGCCGTGCAGAGGGCAGAGTCCGAAGCGAAGAGAATCTGTGCATTGACCCAGGAGGACCCGAAGCGTTTGACTATTCCCAAGGCAACGGGGATATCGATGTTGAAACAAGGCACGGAGAAATTACTCGCTGCAAAGCGACGGTTGGAGCAGGCCGAAAGCCGATCATTCCTCATTACACAATTTGTCCGAGCCACGTTCGACTACAGTGGGGCGAAGAGAGATGCTGCTCGTCACCGAATCCTTGTGCAATGGGTTCTGGACCAGGTCCCGCTGATTGAGGCTGAGTTGAACCCGTCCAAAGTTAATAGACCAGAGTTTGGTGGAAGAAGGAGGACGAAGAGGAGGCGAACTCCCGACGAAGAGCCCTCGGAAAGACAAAGCCCAAAAAGGGTGAGGCTTGGTCTTCGAGAACCGAAGCTGACCAGCGCGAGGGTCCCATCAGAAGCCACAGGAACGCAGCCAGAACCCAGCATGGTGATGGACCAAGAAGCATCTCAAGGTCCACAGCCTGACAATCTTGCCGCTGGCTGTTCGCACCAGGATCATGATCCGGCAGTGCCACGAGGACCCCGTCGCACCTCACGTATTGCGGCGCGTCGAGACGCTTACAGGATGACTCTTGAGCCTCACATCCCCGAACCAAGATCACGCTCAAGGCTAGAAGCAACGCCTGCGCAGCCATCGAGGTCTCGCCCGCCGAGTGAGGGCACGAAAGCTGATACAACGAGGAGAAAATCGCAAAGCAACAGTCAACGCAGCATAGCTAATGCCACACGGAGGTCGCAGAGGCGTCGGCAGAAACGGGGTGGCTGACGGGGGATCCTTGGTTCAGATAAACTAATAATGACTTTATGAAGAGACAACGTCGCCTGTACCAGACCTTTGCGCAATTGGATACATCAGGGACATATTTTTTTAATATAGAGATGGTTCGTGCTAGACATACCAGCCAACCAAGCCTGCCAGAAATTCCCTGCATAGCATTGCATTGCGCTGCTTCCATCGCTCAGACCCAAACATGCCTCGTAGTTGCCGACAGGCCATCTGAATGAAGGTTGATACTACCCATAAGGCGCAAAGTTCACATTGCAGCCACAGCATGAGCTTACGGCCAAAGGTACAGGCGTGATGTCCCTGTTGCCGTGCAGGTCCGCCAGTTCTCGCGCCCAGGCTAGCGCAGTCTCGATTGCGGGCTGCCTGGCTGCCAAGACGTCAGTGGCCCTGCCACGGTCTAGCCCGCGCCAGCAAACCTGAAGACCGGGATCCACAGCGGCAGGAACACTTCTCAACCAAGCATTTTGTTGTCGGTGGGGTGACGTATGGGGGACCAAGTGCAAACCCCCCCTGTAGGCGCTGATTCACAGGCAGCGATTCGCCATACTGTCGAGGAGCAGCTGGGACTGCGCCTCCATAAGCCGGCTTGTTAGACCTGCCAAACTACAAATACAACCACACGTCACGGACGTTTCCATTCCTGAGCAATTTGCCATCGTGCCAAGATCAAGATCAACTGTGAATCAAAGCTGCACGGCGCAGAAATATTGTCTGAAGTCAATCTCAGTCTCCGAGATCCAAATCCAGATCCAGATCCAGTCTTCAGATTAGCACCCCCTCCCTCCACTTACACCCAGCCGCCAAACCGCGCATCATCGCAAACATGGCCAGCACCGCCAGCGCCGTCCTCCTCATCCTCATCACCTTCTTCTGTGAGCATCTCCCCCCCCCCCNTTCGACAAAAGGTCCCAAGGAAAAGCTCCGCCGCTAACCAATACCCCACCCGCCAGTCCCTCCCGTGGGCGTCGCCATCGTCGCCGGCTGCGGGGCAGACGTCCTGATCAACATCTGCCTCACACTGCTTGGGTATGTCCCACCGCCCACTGCCAAACCACCCAACCTCTCTCCAGGCCAAAAACCCCGTCGCGACGACAATTGCCGGAAATTACAAAGCTAACCAGAAAAACCCACACATTGTTAAAACAGATACATACCGGGCCACATCCACGCCTTCTACATCCTCTACGTGTACTACAGCCGCGCCGACCGCCCGGCCTCGGAGCGCGCCCCGGGCATCTACTCCGACCGCGTGCAGACGGGCGGCCACGGCTACCCCGCGGCGGGCGGCTACGGCACCATCAACAACAACCAGGCGCCGCCCCACACTGCCTAGGCAGAAAGGTGTGGGCCGTCTTGGGAGGTTGAGGCAGTATATAGGGCGGCGGCGTTCTTGGCCGCGAGAGGTGGGGATGAGGAGGCGCTGTGAGGGGGCCAGGAGTTGTTTGTCGGGGCGGGTGGCTTGCCGGAAGATTGGGGTTTCTCCTGGGCGTGTAGACGAATTATGATGTTTTTATTTTTATTTTCTGGATTCGGTGATACCCTGTGTGGGAATTTGGTTTCTTTCACGTTTCTATTCGGTTCTGGTTCGAGGCAGCGTGTAATTTTGTATGGGGGCCCCTCCTGGAAAAAGATCAGCTCTCGGCTGACAAGCGGGTCTCCTTGGTTACGGTGACGTCTTTCGCAGCATGCTTTCTCAAAATTCCAGCCACATCGTGAACAGACCCGAAAAGCACCGATACATTAACGCCAATATTATAGAGTTCTATCCTGTCTACTTATCGAACCCATTTTTATTATGCAAGAGGTATCAACACGGAATGTGCACAGTCGTTGGTCTCATCAGACACATGCACAAAATGAATATCCCAGACGCGAACAGAATAAACAAATCACCCACAAGAGAAACGCCTACAATCTAGAAAAGAACCATCAGCGCCGCCACACCCGCCACGAGCCCGACGAAAGACGTCGCCGCGGCCGGCCTGCTCAGCCGGCCCGCGGATTTGGACTGGTCCGAGGTGGAGCCGCTGCACTCGCCGGTGAAGCCCGCGGCGCCACCGCTGCCGGCAGCGATGGCTTGCTCGTTGGAGCCGCAGTCGACGTACTGCGCCATCGAGATCTTCATGTTGGTCTGGTCGAAGACGACGTACGCGGAGCGCAGGAAGGTGTCGCCCAGCAGGGCGGTGATGCCCGAGCTCGAGTCGACGGGCTGCACGCCGAGGATGCACGAGTTGGAGCCCGCGCTGAGGATGAACTGGCTGAAGGGCACCTTTATGGTGACGCCGTCGAACTCGAAGTCCAGCGAGCCGGCGTCCTGGTCCATCAGGCTGCAGCTCACCTCCAGCAGGCCCGACGAGTCCTGCGCCGCGCCAAAGTCGGACGCCATGGCGCTCACGAGCGACGTCGGCAGCAGGCACAGGCTGGAGCCCGTGTCCAGGACGACGCTCAGGCTGCTGCCCGAGTACTTGTTGGAGGTGGAGCCGCTCCTGAAGGTCAGGCTGTTCATCTGCGTCGAGTACCGCTGGATGTCGCCCTGGGCGGGGCCCTGGATCGTGCTCGTGGCGAGGGAGCCCGAGAACTTCTTGGTGTCGACGCCGCCGAAGATGATGTTGCCGCCCGCGGTGTCGCTCGTCCCGAGCGCCACCGAGAAGGCTCGCGTGTTGGTCACGCCCTGGTCGGCCAGCTGGTCCACAAAGTTGGAGTAGTTGAGGTTCACGCCCCTGCCGAAGCCGAGCCCCAGGATGCCCTCGTTCAGGTCCTGCGACGCGGTCGCCACGCCGAACTGCACGCCCGTCATGTTCTTGTCCGCACCGGGGATCCCGATGCTGTCGACTACATATTGTATGTCGACGGCGCCGGAGCCGTACACAATCTGCGACGTCACGTCCGTGACGTTGGCCGTCGTCGAGGTGCTTGGGTCATATCTGCCGTCCTCGGTGCAGTCCTGCTGCTGCGACTGGGTGAAGTCGCGGTCGTTGCAGTTGGGGTTCACGAACAGCTCGTCGGACCCCGTGTCGATGGCGATCTTGACCGGCTGGGCGTCGGAGCCGAAGGTGAGCTCGATCTGGTAGCTGGTGTCCTGCTCATTAATCAGGGACGCCGTGGCTTCTCGCGCGGCAAGTGTCTTCGACCCTCGCTTTATAGGGAAGGAGATGAAGCCCGGGTTAGTGGTGGAGGTGACGTCGCGATTTGGGATGGAAGTTGCGGCGGCGATTGCTGGGATGGCCAAAGCCAAGACTGTTGGTAATCGAGGTGCCATTGTTGTGGTGAGGGTAGTCTGTCCCAAGATGACGGAATATTCAAGAAATAAACAGGCACCTCGGCCAAGGTGGGAGGTTATGAGAGTGGCTGGTGAGTTGTATATGAGAGGGAAACGAGCTGGCGGTAATTGGTGTTGGAAAGAGGTTGACTTGTAACCAAGGCGAGATGGTGAGCAGCGGATGTAATGTTTCTGTTTCTGTCAAGCACCTCAGTGTAACGAGCAAAGCCACACACAGCAGGCAGTCAAGGTACACGGCGTCTGACTATGTGTTGGCAGTGGGGGGAGGGGACTGTGTGGTTTTGTCTGTGTGAGGCTGAGCAACTCAGGCGAGGGATCTGAGTGGAATGAGTTCAGACCTTGCAGGTCTGGACCGGGAGACTCTAGGGTGGCGCCGATGATGCGCTGCCTGCAGCAGGATTCCAAGGTTAATTACGCAGGGAACTGGGGGCACCCGACACAGTGACACCATCCCTCGACTTTCCAGCCTGTCCGGTCCCGCCGGCGAATGGGATGGGCTGCCTTCACGATGCTAGTGGGGTGGCGGGTGGAGAGGCAGCCCAGTGCAATGCTGCAGAAGCGAAAGAAGCCAATCCGCTCGGGCCAGCCGCGTGTCCCAGGCATCCGGTATCCGAAGCCATGCTCGTCATGCACAAATGCGCAAAGCGAAAAGAAACAAGACCAGCTGAATCCAGATTCCTGCTGCTTTGGATATGCCTCGCCCACGACTCCTGCCAGTGAGTTAATCTAACATAGGTTCGTCGGAACGGCATTCGTCTTGCCCATTGAAACGCCCAGAGATATCATCCCAGCGCCAAAAAGGATCCCCCATCACCAAACATGCAGATGACAATCCCATCTTCGCACCCACAACCTCCCCCGGCAGCCTGGGCAAATGCAGCCCGCCAAAGCTTTGCCCCATTTAAGCTTCGTTAAGCAACGCCAAGCTTTCTCGGCTCGGCCTGGGGGAAGTGGAATTTCCCACCGGCCTTCGTCCTCTTTTCGATTTAGCGGCATCAATTTTTCACCTCTGGGGGTTGACGATGCCGTCATTCGTCGTCTGCTTCCTTCTGTCCCCACGCGGACTCCAACTGGGCATCATTGAACAGCGCAAGACACAGACACTGTCTGTCCCCTGCCGTGAGACCAATTCTGTACTCGCTCGCACAGTTGGAGACGTCCGATGAAGGTTGTTTGCGACCGGCACTTATTACGCGTCGCCGTCGCTAGCCAGTGGTGCTGGCTGACCTCCTTCCCACGGATAGAGTTTCAGGACGGCCGCGCCACAGCCACCCTTGCCCACCTGAAAAGGGGGTCCCGGCTGCAGTAGAGGCAAGACCTTCTCCAGCGGTAGCTAACCTCGAAGTAACGTTAGTGCCGATCTTTTTTTTCTCGCGTTCCCCCACGGGCTGCCACGCCTTTCATGTCTTGCAAGCTGGAACAAGTAACCCTTCGATACGTCCACGTCTGCCGCCCGTTGTGCGTGTGTGTGCCTATGTGTGCGTGTCTCACAGCGACCAATGGCACGAAGGCGAGCGGCTGAGATCGGCCCTCACGAGCTGCGGTGGGGGTGGCACATGGCAAGACCGTCGATCTCCGTGGGCCTAGTCTCGCAACAGGCCAGACAGGCACGCCGCAGTTAAGCGCTTCCTCGCGTCAGCAGCCGCTCCGGAAATAGATTTTCTTATTATCTCCTGGCGCCAATCATCAGAACGAAGCATCTGCCTATCTAGGACCTGGCGCACAAGGCGACAGACAGCGTGCTCAATGGCTAACGGCTTTGCCTTTGCGGAGTCGACATGATGTTGTGCTCTGGAGTCCTGCAGACCTGCGACGACGATCGACTCTGCTGGCAGACGCGAAACTTGACCGTCACACATGGTTGTCACGCAGTGGACCAACACATTCTGTCTAACAGAACACTGCCTTCTCATCAAACCCATCAACGCTCTACGACCTCTGGACAGGCCTCCACGCTCCTTCTTCTGTCCCAACCGCCTCGGATTTACCGCTGATGCAACAGTAGGGAGTGAGTAAAATCACAATGATGTTGGTTTACTGGCTCAATTAACCATAGCTCGAAATCCTCAGCCACTGAGGAATTCAAAAATAAAATAAAAAGTCCCGTCTGAATGCAAAACCCCAAAATGGCGCCGTGGAGTGACTGGCAGCAACGGAGTTGCACAACCTGCGGACGCCGTAAGCACTTTACCGTTCCCAAACTCCAGACAATGCGAGTGTAACCATATGTTAACATCCCAATCTGAGCCTGCATCGCGTCATGTTATCATTAGCGCTCACGCCTAGGCCTTCTAGGCCTGGTATGACGGCGCCCCACCGTTTTCCTCGACCGTTGCGTCTTCCTTGGCCTGGCCCGTCTTGGAGTACAGCTTGAACTGCACAAAGATGATCGCGTCCTCGGCGATCGTGCCGAGCGAGCCCAACAGCCAAGGCAGAGCCTTGAGGATGTAGGCGCCGTCCTGGGAGAATGCGACGAGGCTAGCGCCGTAGGTGAGGTTTCCCGTCAGTGAGAGCAGGAAGAACAGCAGGGCAAGGCCTGTTACACGCACGTCAGCTCGCGGAACAAGGGAAAATGGTCTCCTGTGACGCTCGATACGTACCCTCGGTGGACTTCTCCCGCCAGTTTTTGAGGATCTGGGGGATGCGCGCACACAAGTAACACAACGCGCTCATGTACCCCAGGGCCATCCCCACCATCATGACGGGGTCTTTGCCGGCGTCCACCGGCTCAGACCCGGCCGGGTCCTGCGCGTCGCCGCTGCCTGACGGGAGCACCTCCCGGCTCACAAACCAGGCCGCGACGCCGAGCGCGTACACCGCAAACAGGCTGAGCGTGTTGGTCAGCCACGGGCTCCGCAGCGGCGTCTCGTCCTCCCCGGTCACGATCCTGGTCAGCGGGTCCAGGCTCGAGGAGCCCCGCCGCACGGAGTGGCGCCGGTGGCTGCCCGGCAGGCCCCCGGCACCGGAGCTCGACCGCCTGCGGGAGAGGAGGGGCTCCTCCTCGGCGGCCTGGGCCTGCAGCGAGGCGAGGCGCTCGCGGTGCCTACGGCGGGCGTTGACGGCGTTGTAGTATAGGGACTGGGTGATGAGGATGACGTCGGCGACGCAAAAATATATGCCAATGGCGATGGCGGAGGGGGCGAGGTTCGTGACGAGGGCGCCTGTCGCACAAAGACGGTCGGTCAGCCGGGGGCGGTGGAATGGGCACGTGCTCATGCGCCTGGTCGGCCGGGTGGCGCGATAAGAGATTTTGACGACGGGAACAGGCCGAGGAAGCAATGACGAGCTGGGGCATACGTACCGGCCAGGTTTGTGATGTCGCCGAGGAGCCAGATGAAGAGGAAGCCCATTGAGAGGCCATCTGCGCTCTGCGCTTTGTAATTGGTGACGAGCTGGGGAAGCTTTTCGGTATGTCAGAATCTGCCTCGGCCATTGGCAATTGGGAGAGGAGGCTCACGAGCAGACATATCCAGGCGACTAGGCTGATGCAGCCAAATATGCCGGATAAAGATTCACCGAGATCTGGGGACTTGGTCACGGCCGAGGCCATCTCGAAGAGGTTTGCGGCCATGGCGGTGGACTGATGTCAGAATTCTCAGGACTGTCCCGCTGTGCCAGACGAATTGAACCGTATATAGGGAGCAATGATGGGATTGGAGATAGGTCGACGAGACCAGGCATGAGTGTTGAAGAGGAGTTGAAGGATTTGCTCTCCAAAGAAAAGAGTCAGGTGGTGATGGATCTGGATCCCAGGGTCAAGGTCAAGTGGCTTGGTCTTGGTCGAATGACTGAAAGGGCTTGTCGCGGGTCCAAACGTCGTAAAGTTGGCCCAAGAGATAAGCCCAATGCCGGGATGTCTCACTGGAGTTCCCTGCTAGATTGAGTTTAACGCAGCCCAAAAGCCTGCAGCTTGTTCCCGCAATGGACGCCTGCACGGATCGCCAGCTGCTACACTACTGCTCACAGGGTTGCTGTGCAGCGGCAGATGGACCTGTGACTTGGGGCTTTGAAAAGGCCCTCTGTTGATTGGGCGCCTGGCAGATTTCGGGCGGCGCTGGGCGAAGGGGGTTCTCAGCGGAGGCGGCGGCTAAGACCGGGGCGATTACCTCACAGGACGGAGTCACGACCTTGATCTTGACGTAAGTCATCAGCTGGCGTTTGTTGCCCCTAACCCGGTGCCCATCCGACACCCGGAGCCATTCGCAGCTCATATAAATGATGGATCTGAGCACCTGGGCAGGCAGGTGCACATCACGACAACCGCCGAAACAGCAACGGGAACGTTTGGTCACCCGGTGCATCATTCTCGAGTCAGCGAGAAAAGAAACAAGTCAAAAAAATATTTTGAGATCACCCAGGTGAGGATGATGGCAACTTCAAGTCGTCTGTCTTGCTTTGCGCGTGGGGGCCAAATGAGTCGCAGATCCATCCATTCGCTGTCAGAGGCCAGTCGATAACGCGCCTTGCGTCCAGGTTGCCGGATCAACTGACACCCTCCCGCCTTGGATGATCAGCGCCTACTCCCGCGACGCGTACCCCTTTCCACCTTCTGAGGAGAATCATCTCTATTATTTTGATTAACTCCTCAACATCCGTTGTTCAGTTGTCTCTTTCATATTGTTAGCACTGATTGTAAAGAGATGAAGCTGTCTGGTGTTGTCTCGTTGGGCCTGGTGGCCGTCCCGGAAGTGCTGGCATGGGGAGGTGAGCAGCCGTCCCGCCCTGTGTCCTGACACCAGGTCACAACCACCTTTCGCCATTGTTAATGTTAGCTACCCAGGCTTCGGGCATATCACGGTCGCATACGTTGCTAGCAACTTTGTCCAGCCGCAGACGAAAACCTACTTCCAAACCCTCCTCCGAAGCGACACGGCCGACTACCTTGCGAACGTGGCTACGTGGGCCGACTCGATCCGGTACACGAAATGGGGCCACTACACGGGCGTGTTCCACTTCATCGACGCTAAAGACGAGCCGCCCAACAACTGCTCTGTCGAGCTCGACCGTGACTGCAAGGAGGAGGGCTGCGTCGTGACGGCGATCCAGAACTACACCTCGCAGATCCTCGACCCCTCCATTCCAGTCTGGCTCCGCGCGCAGGCCGCCAAGTTCGTGGTCCACTTCGTCGGTGACATCCACCAACCGCTGCACGACGAGGATGTGTCCAGGGGCGGGAACGGGATCCACGTGCTATGGGAGGGGCGGGAGCTGAACCTCCATCACGTCTGGGACAGCTCGATTGCCGAGAAGTGGGTGGGCGGCGTCAGGAGGAAGCCGTATGATGAGGCGCAGGAGTGGGCGGAAGAACTCACGGGCAAGATCAGAGATGGCGATTTCAAGGCCCAGAGCAAGACGTGGCTGGACGGCGTGGACTTTGCTGATCCCATCAAGACGGCCCTGGGTTGGGCGAGGGAGGGAAATGCGTTTGTCTGTTCGCATGGTGAGCTCCTGTTGTTTCCTCTTGCTTTCTGTTTTGGGGGCTGGATCGCGGGCCGTGGCTTGTCTGGTGATCCAGCACGGGCCCTCAATCGGCCTGCCCCTAGCCTTCGTTTCGTGGCGCTCTGTCCAACCTTGTAGCAATTTGCTAACGCACGTCTAGTGCTTCCCGAGGGGCCAGAAGCCATCGTAGGACAGGAACTGGGCGGGGATTACTATGAAAAGGCTGCGCCGGTGATTGAGCTCCAGGTCGCCCGTGCGGGCTTCCGCCTCGCGGCATGGCTCGACCTGATCGTTGCGGCCCTCAAGGTCGAGACTGAGTTATGATCGAGGGTGTGTGTTGGCAAGCGGTGGAATCGACGCTCAGGGTCATGCAAATTGAGTTGTAGCAAGTCACCGTCATTCAAAACCATGGATACGCACCCCTCGTGGTAGACCAGGAGTGCATCCCCGGTGCTTGCGTCTGGAGTCATCTGTGTCAAGTACATTATGTGTGTGATCTGACGATGCAAAACGGATTGCACGCCAGCAAGCCCGTTGCAGATGCGCAGCAGCGACAACTTGGCACGTCAATTCGTAGCTGTCACATCAGCAAGTTCAAACAACTTGTCGTGTCGTGTCGTGTCGTGTCGAATCCTGGCATCCCGGCGTGAGGGTTGTGTATAATCGCTCTACTGGCCTGGGCCCAGCTCCCGCGACTCGTGATGTTGCCCAGGCAGAGGTTCGGTCGCTGGTGATGGTGGAGCGTGAACAGACAAGCAAAACTGACAAATTACGCCAAAGTCAGTTCTTCAAGGGAGACCGCGCGCACCCACAGACCCTTTTTGACGACGTCGGTCGATGTTGTCAGAGCCCAGGGCTGCCAAGTCAACTCAGGCTTGAATAGCTGAGGCTGTCTGAGGCGGAAAGCAGTGCGCGTTCCTGCATATCCGTGGTGGGCAGAAGGTTCCTGACTGAAGCTTAACTCCGGGGAGTTTGATGTCGAGTCGACGGCCAAAGCCTATTCGGCGAGGGATGATAGGCTTGGCGGGCCGCGTCGATGCAGGTTCGGCCGCGATCTGTTGGCTGGCTGGGGATGCGACCGAGGGCCTGGGACGCAAGCAGCACCCAGCGGCCGGGATGAGGTCATGGTAGACTAATACCCGAGGTGAGCTATAGCCTATGCTGGGGGAGCTGGGCAGAGAGGCCAGGCCAGGGATGCCCGGGCTATATCCGAAGTGAGTTTCGCTGGGTAGGCGACCAATCCTACTCCGCGACCTCGCAGCAGGGGCAGTCAAACAGCCAAGGTGTTTTGGGTGGTCGACGAGGGCGACTCTTCGCGACTCGACACGCTTGGGGCGCCCTCCCTCTACATACAGAACATTCTTCGTCTCGCCGTCCGGTCTTACAGGGCTCGTCCGACATCAAGCCCATCAGCGTGGTCTCGACTATTTCCACAGAAACAATTGGCGAGATGCGCGCACTGAGGCCGGACCAGGGAACGAGGGTTGTTTTTTGACATTGCGATCATCGGCTCCACCTGGTTGAGACTCGACCGTGAAGGAACGGCGGAGAGGGTGGGTTGTCGCTTGTTTTGTTCCCGGAATGTGGAGTTGCTTGGCTTGTCCCGCTGCCCAGAGGGAGGCCAAGACCGAGGTGACCTGGATGCCCAATCGATCAAACTGTTGAAGATGGAGATTTGGTGCCGATATGCACCAAGGTCGGCCGAACGCTGGGAGGACGAGACAAAGACAAGATGACAGATTGTCCGAAGGTATTGGCGCGCTGACGGTGGAGGGTAAAACTCGGGATCTGGCCGACACACCAAACAGTCCCACACAAACGCCAATACAAACCACAAACCAACCATGACATGCCAGGCTTTGTGGATGGCGATTAGTGGTCGCAGGGAGCGCGCCGTGGTTTTGGTTTGACGCTGTGGCCGACTTTTCCCATTGCCAACCGAATCCAGCCACGACCCTGTAATTTACGGCCCAAGACACACGAACATGATCTCCTCTGTCAGGTGCGGCAACCATGGGGGAATCATTACTGGACTAAACGGCGACGCTCCCATAGCGCTGGCGCGAGAGTCAGCAAACTTTGATCAACGCAGGGGCAGCGAGGTAGCTGCGAAGTACCCGCGAGCCAGCAGCATCAGAATCAGCCTCAGCATGAGCAGCCGCAGGTCGTCATGGGGTAGGGATACACCAGGTCCGAGGGTGTGCCCGTGGCCTCGCTCCTCAATGCTGCCTTTCAAGGGCCTTTTCACGGGTGGTTGGACACCAAGCCACCGTCGTAAACACGATGGTGGTACACGTAGCGCCGCACACAAGCGCTGTGGGTGGGTGGTACCTGCAGGCATTCACACGGTCAAACAGTCAGTCAGACAGACCGAGGGACAGGCTGTGCAGACAGACAGACTGACGGACACAGACTACCTAGACTGGGAGAGGAGAAGGGGTGGGATGGGATGGCTGGATGGGTGGGCCTCCGTACTGCACCGTACCGGCAACACGCAAAGTGAGGTTCGGCGCGGCGGCATCCCCCTTCTTTTTTCTCGTGTGCCCCTGCGGCAGCACGGCTGCTGCACGGCTACACGGCAGCTGCACGGCTGAAGGCGCCAAGCCCAGGACACACACTCACACAGAGAGAGATAGAGAGATAGAAGGGGAGAGACAGAGGACAGGATGTAAAGCGCAGGCGCAGGCGCAGGCAGGTGCAGAGCGAGCGCTTGGTCGGCGGGAGCATCTGAAGCGTGGTTTCGCCTCATCGGCCCCTGGGATGAAAGACATCCGAAACCCAGCGCGCCTGATCGCCGGCGCTGGGCCAATCACCACCGCCCGTCGCCCGCTGGCCCCGCTGCCACAGCCCGCTAGCCAGGGGCCCAGTTAATAACCTCTGACAATTTGAGCCGCATCAACGTCGAGGGCCGCCTCCTCGACATCTCCACCTCCACCACCTCTGCCCGTCATCCCGACCTCAGCCAGTCTCTTTCGTCTCTTTCGGCTTGGTCCAGCCTCCAGCCTCACCTCGACCGTCGCCCAAATTATCAGACACTGTCCAGGCTGGGCTTAACGCCGCCGCTGCAGCCTATCAGGCTGCGCCCGTCCTGATCGTCCGGGCTGGCCGTGCCTGAGGTGCTCGGGGTGCAATCCCGGCTGCTCGCTGCCCTCTCCGAACTGGTCCTCGCTCGACCCGGCAAAAACAGACGAGATGGCTGCCATCCGTATCAGGGTTCCTCGTGCCTGGCCTCAGGTTCATGCTGGCTGGCCGTCTCGCTGGCCGGGTACTTGAGACGGTACAACGGCCCGTGCCAAGATCGACTTAAGATGGCCATCATTGTGCTCATCATTTGTTCCTCTGCGCTCCGTACCATCCGTCTCCCCCCCTTCAGCCCTGCCCATCATCTCCACCCCGTCTCGCATCCTATGCCACCGTGCCTAGCGTCTAGGGTCTGTTCCCTGTCGTCGCATTTGCCCTCGTCCTGGGACAGGGTACACAGCAGTCAAGCAGTCATGCCCTTGCAATCTGCTGCGGCGCCCTTGATCCCCTTGATGCACTTCCGGCGAAGAAGAAGAAGAAGATGCATGCATCATGTACCCCACTGCGCCGTGTTCCTGCGCACCAAGGGTGGGACTGTGTACACACGGGAGCGCTGAAGCCTGATTTAACCTTAAAATGTCACTGCAGGGATCCGGCCCTGTTGGAACAAAATACCCGGCTAGTGCTCGACCCCTGCGTCTCGCTCCCTGACCGTGGGGCTCAACTCGTCCCCGTCCTGCAGGGCGGCTCGCCTCCTTTGCCATGTGCGCCCTCCCACGGCCGCCATCGCGAGCACACGCGCGCACGGCGAGAGGCCCGCGACGGTGTCCACCTTTCCCACTTTGCCCACCTTGCCCACTTAAACACCCCCCGGCAGCATGGCTTCTTGGCGATGGGGACAAGCGAAACCAGTCAAGCATCTGGATATAAAGCGGCCGGTCTTGGCTCTCCCATAGCTATATCTGTTTTCCCCCTCCCTCCTCGCCCACATCTTTCCCACGCTCTTTATCTGTTCGACCTGTCGTCTCATCTACTTCGTGTTGTCGCGCGCTGGTTGTGTAATTTTTACATTCGTTCGCTCTCTTCGTCGGATGTAAGCGGGGTTTTCTGTCGTGAACTCCGTCGTCATTCCTTTCTCACACCAACCCGCATATTATTCTCTTGGTCTGGTACCAAACCTCGTCTAGGACGACGGCTTCGATTCTTCAACAACACCAAACCTACCGACTGACGAGCAAATCTTAATTCTCTCGCAAATACCAAACTACCTCGCAACATGCAGCTAAACACTCTCGTCTTCGCCCTCATGGGCTTCTCTGCCGCCGTCGAGGCGTCTGCAATCCACCGACACCAGGAGGGCCATCTGGTCTCGAGACAGTTCGGTGGCGGATTCGGCGGCGGCCGAGGCGGTGGTGGTTTCGGCGGTGGGCAAGGCCAGGGACAAGGCGGTCAGGGACAAGGCGGTCAAGGTCAAGGTGGTCAAGGTCAAGGTCAAGGACAGAACCAAGGGCAAGGACAGAACCAAGGGCAAGGACAGAACCAGGGGCAAGGCCAGAACCAGGGGCAAGGCCAGAACCAAGGTGGCCAGAACCAAGGTGGCCAGAACCAAGGTGGCCAGAACCAAGGCGGCCAGAATGGAGGAAGTAAGTGCTCTCTCTATTGCAATCGGTTGCGAAGCAACGTCGGACTCTCGGGCTTCGTCATCACCAATCGCTAACGCTCAAACCAGACAACAACAACGCTGGTGGCAGTGAGTGATATCTACGAGCTTTCCTGTCCCGGAGAAGGGAGGGGGGGCCGGTTTCTCAACTCGAGCCCTATTTACTAACCTTTTCACAGACGGTGACAACTGCCTCGCAGCCAATGCTGTCCAAGATGGCTCGGCATCAGACGGACAGGAAGCTGGAGCCGAAGAGGGCCAGGCTGCCTCCATTACCGATGCAAACAACTTCATCAACTTCTGCGCCGGCAAGACCCTGACCAACGGTCTGCAGAACAAGGCTGGATCCTGCAACGGTATCCCAATGGGTGAGATCCCAGCGCAGAACAACATGGCCTCGACCATCATCACAAGCCCAGTGCCCGGTAACGAGCCCCAGCCAAACGAGGACTTCGATGTCAACGTCCAGATCGCAAATATGGACCTGGGAACCTTCACCAACCCCGACAACACCTACTACTCTGCCCCCCAGCAGCTCGGAAACGGAGGCAACGTTATCGGCCACACTCACGTCACCATTCAGGACCTTGGCAACTCCCTCACCCCGAACCAACCCCTGGATGCGTCCCAGTTCGCCTTCTTCAAGGGTATCAACGATGCTGGCAACGGAAATGGTGGCCTGAGTGCCACCGTCACTGGTGGTCTCCCAGCTGGTAACTACCGTGTCTGCACCATGGCCGGTGCTTCCAACCATCAGCCTATTCTCATGCCTGTCGCTCAGCGGTATGTATCTCCTGTCTGATGCGCTAACACGTCCACATGGAAGCTTTATTGACATAATTGATTTCTAGTGGTGCCCAAGATGACTGCGTCAGAGTGAGTAAAGCCTTCCAACACGATATGCAGTGACCTTGGAACGCAGCAACTAATCTTTTTTTCAGATTACCATTGGTGGCGGCGGCGGCAATGGAGGCAACAACAACAACCAGGGCCAGAACAACAACCAGGGCCAGAACAACAACCAGGGCCAGAACCAAGGCCAGAATGGTGGTCAACAAGGCCAAGGTCAACAAGGCCAAGGTGCTCAGCAGGGCCAAGGTCAACAAGGCCAAGGTGCTCAACGTGGCCAGGGCGGCCAGGGCGGCCGGAACCAAGGTAATTCTCAAGCCTCTCAAAACTCCCAGAATTCCCAGGGCGCATCCAACTCCAACACCGACTCCAATGCCTCCGAACAAGCTGGTGCCACTCCTTCATCTGCCACTCCACCTTCCAGAGCATCAGGTTCCTCATCCTCGGCTGGTAAAGCAAATCAAGGTGCAAAGGGACAGAATGGTAACTCCCAACAGGCCGGTTCGGCGGACGGCAATAATTCGAACGCATCCGCGAACGAGTCCAAAGGCAACGCGGCCTCGAACGGAGATGCCATCGGCGGCGTCGCGGCCCCAGCGGTGACGGATTCCGGCAACCCGGACAGGCCCTTTGAAGTCAACGGCAACACCTTCGTCAATGAAAGCGCCGCCATCCAGCGGGCCTGTGCGATCCAGAACAACGCGTGCGCGGACGCCGTCAACTCAGGAAAGGTCTCCGGGAAGACAGTCGGCGACTGCAACGCGCAGGAGCAGGTGTGCAATTCGCAGGGCGCGGCATAGAGAGATTCTGGCACATCTTGAGTCACTTTTCCCTCCAGACGCAATGGTGGTCACTGTCGCCGTGATACCCCCTTATTGGACTGGTTGGCCACCGACCGATCGCTACTGGTCTAACTCACCACGCCACTCTCTATGCTCTTGCTTGCCGTCGGATTCTTTTGCACGCCAGGTTGCCTCTGCCATCTTGTGATGATGATGGATATGATGGGTCTACGAAAGTCTTTGTTTGTACTGCTGCTCCTGCTGCTCCGATGTCACACTATCTCTCTTTTATTTTCACATTTAGCTCTACGTTTTTCTCTGGAGGAAAAGCCACACAACACAGATATGCTTGTAATTTAGATTGGGACGAGACCGCGTTCACGCTCATAGTCGTCCGGCGTCAGAAGGTTTGAATGGAGATAAGATGGTGATCCTATTGAGATGATCTCGTCCACCCGCGATTGACTTGTTCCGAAGAGAAAAGTGACGAGCCGGCGTTACATTCACACTGACTGGGCCCACAACTTCAGTATCGTATTCTCGATTTGTGGTTCCGGCCCCTGACTTGCCCGACCAGGCCTCAAACCAGAGAGACATGGCTCTGTGACCTAGCGCGCTTACTCAGGCAGGAGGGGAAAAATAAGGAGATGTCGTCAAACCTCGCCAAAACCTGCCGAGGATTTGCCAAGGAGAACCCGGCCCAGAAGCGAGGCCCAAGGAGATCTTGATCCACGGCAACTCGTCTCAGGCTCGCAAGTCAGCCCCTGCCACCGCCACCCATGCATTTCACCCCTTCTCCACGCAAGAACACCTGCGACTTCTCAGCCACGCCTGGGACCCTTGCACGGTTCGTGCACGTCTGTACTATTATACAAGACCCAGACCTATAAGACCCAGACACCCAGCACTGATACTACCTGTTATCTTTTCATAGTTGGGTACATCTCCGCATCAAAAGCATGCGTGCATTCAGCTGGGCCCTGTTCAGCCCATGTTAAGGTTTATAAGGAATACTCCGGCAAAAGCTTCAGATGGTTTTTTTCCTCTCCCTGGCCCCGGTGGCACGCCTCGCCTGGTTGCAGGCATTGTTGCGCCCGCCGGCGGCACCACCACCAACCCTAACTCGCGTGCCCATGCAGCCTGGTACCTACTGAGTAAGTAGGTAACCTGAAGGATACTTACACTCGGCCGAGGCCTGGGGCCACAGAGAGGGCACCCTTTGGCTTTTCCCGGGTCATGACATTTCAAATCACTATCACCCTGATCAACACACCGCATGGCATTCTCTGTGCTCCTTTTTTGCGAGGACTCCCGACGGGGTCTTTTGCTCCCAAGCAGCAGTCGGGCCTTCCCACGCCAAGTCAACCCTGCGCTTTCGCAGGCTTCTGCCAGCAAAATTGGATCGCCAAGATCGCCGAAACAGATCCGCGGGAGGCTCTAGCGAGCAACCAACCTCCCCCCCACCTCCTCTAGGGAAGTACTCCCTGTAGAGAGATTCAACTATGATCGGCTCGCTGGCATTGCAGCCTCGAGTCAGGCAGTTGTCTGCGATGTGTCCCCCAAACAACTATCGCCTTCAATTATTTGAGGCATGACACAGGTTGGGCAAGGCTGGGGCAGCCAGTCGTGTGAATATTTATTTAGTGCCTGGGAGGAGGGGAGGGCCGAGCTCGGTGTGCTTCGTCTTGGGCACGGCCGCCCTGCTGAGTTGGGGTTTATTAATGTGTTACCTACATATGCAGGTATGTGATCGTGGTTCCGAAGGGGGGGACTGAATTGTGATGGCATGGGATACCTCGTATCAGGGGATTTTCTGTTATTTCCCGCAGTTTGCTATGTCGCCGCCCACTCCATCAAATCTGCGCAGAGAGGTCGAATAATCAACTCAGTAACTATAGCACAGCACCGTTCAGGAACCACCCCGGATTGATCACCGCTTAATTTAAACCCTGTATCCCGACTAGGTCTGCCTTTGTAGCCCTGTCCGCTCTACTTATTACTATCTCTTGGACATGCACCCGCTGGTCCAGCAAGTCGGTACTATGCAGAGACATGAGTGCGACGCACGACAAGATGATTAGAAACTCCGACCTATTGGAACCCCGTTGCCAATAAGAGTCGGGGACATGCAACAACATGATCGACATGCGCTAACTTGGAGGGAATTAATTGGCCGAAACCAGCCCTGTTCTGGTGCATAGCACACACACACACACAGAGACATAGTTACAGTCCTCAACGTCCCCCGCGCGCACAGTGGCCGCACTGATGGCCATATTAGTCCTATCCTACACGCCCTTGTCATCCCCTTTCCCAAGCAACTACACCTTGCTGCTGATGTCCCCTCACGTTTCATTCAGCCAAGGACTCTCAGGACTGACATCAGACGCCATGCCAGCCTTGCCCTTCCCGTGATCGACATTGGCACATAATATCTACTTGGTGACTACTGACGGTGATCATACGCCGAAAGAAACCCCGTGATGTGTAGCTTGGTGGGTTCGCCCGCTGTCGCTTGACTTGGCCGGCCGTATATTATTTACTCCCCGAGCTGTCAAAGGATAGTTAGTGCCTGCTTGGCAGCCTGGGAGGGTGATGAAACCTTCTGTGTTAAGATCGAGGGAGTGGGGCAGATATCATGATACCCAGCTATGAGTTCTACTTCCAAGGCTAAAGAATATTCCTACAGGGTTGATTTCACATTTGTCAGGCAGCAACAGCTCGGCTTCATGGTCTGCTTCAACGGGCCACAACAGCCCGCGTTGGCTGTTCCAGGCATTTTGCCGGTCTAATTCATTCGATTATTTTCTCTTGACAGTATCTTTGATATTCACAGGAATCAATCAGGAGTGTGAAGGTTTCTTGTCTGTCCATTATGTATGCACTAGGAAATACCTAGGTGGCTTGGTGTCTTTATATACTGACGTAGGTACATAGGGTATCCGTAATCTCTGAGCCCATCTACAAGATGGAGCGTCAATTATTATCCCACAGGAAAATGAAAAGGTTAGGTCGTGGGCAATTAGCTTTGCTATGCACTGCTTTCAACCAGATGAATAGCTAGAATCTGTCAAGAATACCATATTTTATAAGCAACCTTTTTAAGGGAAACACCTAGAGCGATAAAGTTGTTGTTACAGCCAACTTCTTTAGTGAGTTCTCCATTTGTAACTAAATCTAGATCAGGACCTTGTATTGCATTGCTAGCAGCGGTTCGGGAAGCTTATAATGGATAGGGAGTCAAGCACACTGTAATGGGTTGAACCCTTGGCAACAGAACTCAGGGCTGGAACCCTT
>LJJS01000963.1:1666-29440 GCA_001447215.1 Diaporthe aspalathi
CTGTCCCACTTCCTAATATGTCCCACTTCCTGATAAACCACGTTATAAATAGAATTATATAAGTGTTTTAATTTAAAAAGTGGAATTTAAGGGGGTTAGTAAGTGATTGGAGTAGTTAACATCGGCTCCTTTACCATGACCAGGAACCAGGTCAAGGGTTGTATACACAACAATGCAAAACCTAAACCGGGCACACGAACTCTTGAGATGGCTCCCAAGGCGAGGACGTCCCCCCTTGATCCATAGCTCTTCCAATAGTACTTACAGTTCAGTAAACTGTTACTCCCTCTTTAACATATTCATTCTGCCCGTTGGCGAAATAGTGTCTCGTCTCAACAACGAGAACCGTTTCAAGGCTCAGTCTTGCAAGTGAGTAGAAGTCATGGCCTCGCGGCGTCAAGAATTTCTCAAAACAAACAGTCAAACTATAGAACTATAAAGTTTACTTTGTTAGTATTCAATATTGATGGAGCATGACTGACTTTCCACGCAACTTCAACTTACGGCCAATACCCATCGTGTCATCTCATAGTAATTGATATTAATCGCAGAGCTTCAGATCAGCAATAAAACGGCACGGTCTCATTTCAGAGGTCTCATTGGTCTACGTGCGCCCAGGGACCGTGGGCATGGTTGAAGATTGTACATTGCTAAAAAGGCTATGACTGCGTTTTACAAGTTATTGCAGTGTTGTGGCTTTGCTAATTTGACCATCCAGCCAGCGCGTACCTAGGTACCCAGCTAACCCCTCTGATATCTGAAAGCTTGCCGTTGGTGACCTAGCCCGTAGTGATCAACGAATTCCTTCAACACGCTGATTTGCAACAAAATTTTGAATCAACACCGGACGGAAGGCCCACACTGGTTGGAGCAGTAGCTTTTGATGTCGCCACAGCCTCCTCTGGACTCGCAAGTGCCGGTGCAAGCTGCGCCTCTTTGTCAGCGTTTACTCTTTCACCAGCATAAGGCTGACTCTTCTTCTAGGAAACGTCATGGAATCTCCATGGGGAGTTTCAGGATATAGTACGTACTAGCACAGCATTCTTGGTCATTGCTCTGTGCAGCTGCCTGGGCGATAAGCAGAGCCATAACAGCCGTGGCAATAGCGGTGATGTTGAATTTCATTTTGTCAAAGTCATGCAACTTCCAGGTAAATGGGGAAAATATCGAAACTGGATGCTGAGAAGTAGATGGTTGCTTGTAGGAAGAGACGAAGGAACTGTGGCTTGGGAGGTGATGGTGAAGAATTATATACAGGTTGCGGGAGGACAATCGTTCTCTCAGCCCCTTAATAATTGCTAAGGATCACTGGGCTTGATGCACGAGTCAATGAATACTGGGAATTTTGACTGATTCTGGTATTTTCGCGCGATTCGGCTAGTTCAATTAAATTCATTAAATATGCTTCATAGACTCCAGCCAAGAAACGCAGCCTTTCTTGTTACACCAGAGACATGATTCACGCTTCCTCTCGATTGACCAACAAAACATGTGGGTTGTGACTAAAAATGCTCCACTCAAAAGACCAACTATACCGTATTTCCCGAGTGACCTCGTGTGGTGCCACTCCCATTCCCTTCAAATGTTGCACCAGCACCAACCGTTGAATACTACCAAGATTCTTTTCTTCAGAGGACATGAATTAGTGCCATCGTTTCTGGAACCAATACTAGGCAATCTCATTTGAACGAGTCTTTTAACCATGTGAACAACTGGTTGAGCTTGGTGCCATAATGCGATCAAGTAGTGTCTCCTATCTAGGTATTCCTATCAATGGTTTTACAACTAGTAGCCCATGTCGTGCCAACCATAAGTCTTATGCAACCTCTCCTTTCCAACAATTGGCAGGTTCAAGAGTTTCCTCAAATATTTCACGTTGATGCGGGTGGTCTCGCACCTATTTCCCATTGAGCAGTATCGGCATGCATCCCAAGGATCTCGGGAATGAGAATTTGGTACTCCTGAGGTCCTTGCAATACAGGTGACGCCGGAGTCAGTGAAATCTTGTCTAGGTTACCACTTGTGTCTCTACACCACGCGAAGTAAGTTACACTCCAGGCTTCCTCCAGGTACGCACCAGAGACCGCTGCACAACTATTTCCCGCAGTTATATTGGCTGACTCTACCACCGGCAGTGCAATGTCAACGGCAGCAGCCAGGCACAGCTCTCAAGTGCTCCATGTGTTCCTACTGAGCAATCACGGAGCCCCCTAATAGTGGAGCTTGGGGGTTGCTGTTGAACTGTGGGAAGTAGGAACAAGTTTATTACACCGACTGGTGCTTCCTTTGAGTTCCATGAAACAGAACCCCATTTGAATTCCCATTGAGGGTTAGGGCACCCACATCCAAATTGACCTGACCCTGGTCAGCAGACCCGCGAATTCACCTCCTGGTCGTACCAACAACACGCGCTGTCCACGAAGCCAAGGCACAAGCTCATCATGATACTACACAGACACAACAGGTGTGCTCTTTTGTCATCAAGTTTCAAGACAGCGGCCTCCCGATCTTTCAGTTCTACAAAGACATCTTTCAGGATGACTGGAGAGCAGAGCAAGGCCGGCGGCAGCCATGCCCCTCAGAAACCCGACTGGTCAGCCGCCCAGTATCTCAAGTTTGGCAACGAGCGCACGCGCGCCGTCCGGGAGCTCGTCGCGCAGATCCCGCTGTCGAACCCCGCGCGCATCGTCGAGGTGGGGTGCGGGCCCGGCAACTCGACCGCGGTGCTGGCGGCCCGCTTCCCCGGCGCGAGGATCTCGGGCGTGGACTCGTCCCCGGACATGCTGGACAGGGCCCGGGCGGCCATGCCCGGCGTGGAGTTCGTGCAGGGCGACCTGCTGACGTACGAGCCCGAGCCCGGCGCCGACCTCATCCTCGGTAACGCCGTCTTCCACTGGCTGCGGCTCGAGGACCGCATCCCCACCATCCTCCGCCTGCTCAGGGCGCAGAAGCCCGGCGGCGTGCTGGCATTCCAGGTGCCCGACAACTACGAGGAGCCCACGCACAGGGCGATGAGGGAGACGGCCCTGCTGGACGGGCCGTGGTTCGAGCACTTCCAGGCGCTGCCTGCCGACCGGCGGCCGGAATTTGACCCCATCGAGACTCCTGCTGTCTACTACAACGCCTTGATACCACTTTGTGAGAAGGTGGACATCTGGCATACGTTTTATCAACATCCCCTGGATTCACCCACCTCCATCGTCGAGTGGGTCAAAGGGAGCGGGCTTCGGCCTTTCCTCGACGCCCTCCCGGACCAGGAGGTGAGAGATGCGTACCTGAAGGCTTACGAGAGCAGGATCGCGGAGCTTCACCCAAAGCTCGCAGACGGGAAGGTTCTTCTAAGGTACCCGAGGCTATTTGTGATTGCCACAAGGAAGTAATTCACGAGATGGAGTGGCCGTGTTAAAGAGGGATGTGCTGTGTTTCAGGGCTGTCGTCGCATGATGCAGATTGGATGTAATTCGAGCGATGCGAGACAGGGACGACTGGCAGCTACTGGCTGCAGGAGTAACACCCTGTCCCCCCAGAGCTTCGGGGTTCTCACGTGGACCAGATACTGTACCCTGCACGTAGCATAGACCTGGCGGAGCCCACACGCTGTCAGCCACGCCGGGAGAAGATCGGGAGGTGCACATTGGACTCGATTTCGTGTCGTGACTCTAGGGGTTAATCTCGGTCGAGCTGACTGTGCAGCCCCCTGTTCCCAACCTCCATTGCCGCCTGAAGCTCTCGCTCCCCGTCGCGGAGCAAGGCTCGGCTTTGTCTCAAGTTCTTCTCCTGCGTCCGCTTCTCCTCCTCGACGGCCCTCTCGCGATCCTGCAGAGCCTTCTCCCGCTTCCTGCGCAAGTCCAATGCCTTCTGCGCTGCCTCATCATCAGCTGCTGCTTCTCCATCTTCCGGGGGTGGAGGCAAGGTCTGGATGAATGCCTCAATCAGAGCATCGCGAGTCTTGGCATCGAGAGAGATGTAACGAACATCAGTGATGATTTGCGAAGGTAGATGGGTAAGTATGGTCTTGTTGTTGAGTTGTGACGTAGGTACGGATTTGAGCAAGTTGGCGAGGTCCGTCTTCAGTGTGGCGTGTGGAAGCTTGAGGCGGTTGATGTGTTCCCTGTAGAGCTTCTCTCTGTCTTTGTCTTGCAGGGAGGAGTCCCTCATGGGGGGCTCCTTTTTGTATTTCCTTTTGAACTCGGGCCAGTAAAGTTTCGGCGTTGCCTTCTCGTGAAGAAACGCCAAATACGGTATTCGGGGGTCCTTCTTCTCCTGTTTCGCCCTTTGTTCTTTGAGCTCCTTGATCTGCTCTCGGGACCATTCCTCCCATACTTCTTTCCTGGCCTTTGTCGTGCTTAGGACCGTGTACCGACTGTCGTCAATCACCTTGCCCTCCTCGATGAGCTTGTCCCAGGGGCTGTACGGGTTGATGCCGTAATCATTGAGCAGGTCTTTGAACAGACCCTTGGCGTCCTCTTCCGATAACTCGATGCCGGCCGCACCTTCTGGCCACTCATCCATGTGACCGTCGTCGTATTCGCCGGGGTCCAGTCCGTACTCTTCGCCCATGGCCTGTAGCTGAAATACAATGTCTGCCTCGCTGAACTCCACCGGCCGATCGCCGTCCTCTGATCCCTCACCGATTCTCTGGCGCTTCGTGGCGTGCTCGTCACCGCCCTCGCCGTCTTCGGCTTCGTCGTCGGTGACTTCGACCTCCTCGTACTCGGAGCTGTCGTAATCATGCTGGGCTTCCCCGTCGTTCTCCTCCGCATCGGCCTGATTATCACCACCACCACCGCCGTTGGGACTCCGGCCATTTGGTGGGTTATCCGTGGTGGCACCTTCCTGCTCCTTCTTGTCGCCGAGCCCTGCCTTCTCCCGTATCCTCGCCCTGTCCAGCTCCAGTATTGCCGGCATCAGCTTCTCCGGGATGCGCCAATAGCTCGCGTTCTTGACCGGGTTGTAGGCAAAGCGCCTTTGGCACTTCGTGTAGACCAGAATCCACGGCTCACAGCCAGGGATGGGAACCTTCGACCTGGGCTTGTCGGTCGGCTGGGGCCGGGGCCTGTCCCCATGTGCACCTCCCCTCCCTCCCCTCCCTCCCCGGACTCCATGGCCACCGCGGTGATTCTGTGCTGCTGGCGGCTGGTTGTACTGTGACATGAAGGCGTTGGCGACGCGGGGATCGGACAGGTTCACGGTCGGGATAGCGCTGTGCTGCATGAAGCTCGTAGAAGCGTCCATGGGCGCAGCAGCAGGCGTTGGCGCGCTCGGGCGGGTGTAGGTGGACGTCTTGGTGGCGGCATTGTAGTAGTAGGTGTGCCCGGTAGGGGCCTTATGTTCCGTCCATCCTGGAAGTAGCGGAGGGGGGGAGGTCGCCGAGGGTTTGTAGGTCGATTTGAGCATTGTGACGGCCTGCCGACCAAGCTGGGTTGGGGTGGGGATTGGTACCGCAGCTAGACTGGTATTGTGTGCAGATCGCGTCGTGATGTCTGTCGCCGTTGGTTTTTGAAGCTGCTGCAACTATTCAGGCCCTTGCCTGCCTTGAAGGACGCTTTGCGCAGCTTAAGTAAGCATTGTGGCAGCTGATTAGATGGATAAGATTAGATCAGATAAGATCAGATCTCATATCGCCTCCCTGGTTTCAGGTCTCCTACACATGGTGTTCAGAGAATCTCAAAGTAATTGAACAAGAGCTCGGAGATCGATTTGAATTCTTCATTTGAGGTTATTACATGGGTCTGGCCCAAGCTTGCGCCCTGCTGGATCTATTCGCCCTTGTCTAATCACATTCCAACATCCGCGCCGCAGGTACACTCCTAGAAATAGCATCAATTGAGTGATTCTTTTTTTGTTTTTTTCACAAAAAAAAAAAAAAAAACTCCGTGGAGGCTAATCACCAGCTCCGTTGAAAACGTCAATTGTGGTCCAGCTGATAAAAACTAGAGCTTGGCAACATTGGAGCAGGATTGCTCCGCCTCTGAGATTAACGGCGTCCGTCCTCCTTTTATGCGCGTTCTGTTGACGTCGACTGTTTTTAGTGATGGATTCAGGTGAAACGTTGCAGAGCTGAGCCCTTGTAACTGAAGCACTCGTCTCCGATCATTAAGGTGTCTGTCTGCTGCGGAGTTTGTCCTCATCACGGCAGCCATGTTGACCAACATCAATGGTTCCCTTGTGTTGCTTTTTAGAGTCGCTATCAGGTCAAGAAAGACAGAGACTCATCGCTCAACCGTGAAAGGCAGATTGGACAGATCTCGCATGGATATGAGCAGACAAACGAACGAAGCATCTCGTTGAATCCCTACCAGAGCCAGATGGGTGGGGCTGGAAGCTTCGAGGAGCATGCTCCTGGTCACACTTTATCTGCGTTTTCTATTTGGATGCCGGATACCAAGATAGATAGATTGGCTACCAAATCCTTTTGGCGACCATCTCATACCTCATCACGCCACTCAAATCTTTCTCCTCTTTCCCTATGCTCTGCTCCGTCTTCCTCTCCCTGTCCCTGGCCCGCTTCATACCGTCCGGATCGTCAGCATAGATCCATCTCCTCCTGTCGTCCCCGATCTCGACGGCGCCGAAGCCGCCGATTCTCTTTGTCCCCTTCGTGTCAAACGTCTCCTTCTCCGCTTTACCCGTGGAGACGGCGTGCTCTCTGAGTTTCATCCTGGCATATCTGTCACGGCTATACCTGAGGAGCAGCATACCGAGGAGAAGTTTGAGGATCAGAAGGAACAAGAACGCAATGAAAAAGACCAGTACCTTGGTAGTCAAGGCAATAGCGTCATCGGTCGACCATGAAAGCCATGAGAACATAGAGGAGGTGTTGCCTGCAGTACCATTGGCGAGGAATTCATCATCGAGCCCGTACACAGATCGACCAAGGGCGTTGCGGATAAAATGGTCGAGCCTGTCGAGGGCCGCCGTCACTGTTGGCGAGGACGGCGTGGAGGAGTCCACGGACAGTGAGGTCTGGGTCGAAGGCGGTATGGGCGCAGGGAGATGTGTAGCGAGAAACATGTGGTAAGTTTGGAAGGACGCGCGGATGAAGAGCGTCGACAGAGGTAGCAATGGGAGGCCAAGGCGGCGGGTGAGAGACGGGGCGACAAAGGCCTGCGAGAAATTAGAAAAGGAGACCGGAAGGGAGGCTGTGGCACTGACATGTGTGTAGTAGTCCTTGCAGAGGATGTCAAGGATCCTGCTGTAGAAGTTGGGCTTGATGTTGTTGAACTTGTTTATGTAGGCGTGCTTGATCCAGTCGACAAACATCTCACTGCCAATGACAAGCAAGAAAGGAGACAGCACCTCGCCTGACCAGAGCCAAGAGGGTAGAATGGTGAAGCTCATGGGGAGGATGGAGGGGTTGTGAAGCGGGCCCTTTGCAGCAGCCATGCCCTCATCTCCGAGCTCGATGCCGGCACCGGGCACACTAAGCCCGCCGACCTCGACCACGTTGCGCATCCCGATGATGAGCAGTACGAGCCACAGCTGGAAGCGTTCCACGACATCGGCACATGTGAGCTGGAATACGTTCTCCTTCTCGAAGCGCTTGAAAACGCTGCCCTTGATTTCGACGAATTGGTTGGACATGAGCAAAGTGAGGAGAGCATTGGAGTAAGAATTGACGGCCACATTCAGAGCAATGACCTGGTAGAAGAGGGTGATGGCGTGGGCGCAGTTGTAGACGAGAGAAAGCAGGAACATGCCGAAAGGAAGCATGACCTTTGACCTGCCGGAGCTGTTGCGCGACAGCGTCTCTGAGCTGAATAGGCATTCAAATATGTCCTGACCGAGGGCAGACAACAAGCGGTCACCGACCTGGGAATAAATTCAGCTCAAGTGCCGCTTCGACGTGTGGTACACAAGGGCGCGAGGAAGGGCCAAGACTCACTTCGACGAGATTGTATATAACATAGAGCTTTACGGCTGATTGTGCTCTTATAAAATGATACATGCGGCTGGCATCCAGGTTCATGAGCGCAACGGAGCTACAGATTATGACCAGCCCCTGGAGGAGGTCGGCCTTGTGGAATGATGTCAGGTTCGACGGGGTGGACTTTGTTCGCCTGTGGCGGAAGGGCCCATTGTGGGGGCGGGAATGCATGCGCAGGGGAGGCATACGGCATGTCCCATTCGTGCCTTTCCTCGCCCGTGTGGACGGTGCCCGCTGGGGTAGATCTCCCTGGGGCCCAGTATGGGCGGTAGGTATGCCGTTGGCGTTGGCTTCGTGGAGGGTGTCCCTGGCCCTGCTCCGACTCCGAGACTCCCCATCGGTACTTCGCGAGCCGTCAAAGCTTTGCCGGCGCGTCAAGCCACGGCCCCTGCGCCCTCGCTCCCATACGCGGCCCAGTCCTTCCCAGACGAAACCGATGAGCCAACGGGCCTCCTTCCCCGCCATGTATGCCCACCATCTGAACAGCACGCCAAAAGCGATGCAGAAGCGCATCGGAAGGATCGTGAAGGTCCACAGCCAGGCGTCCAAACAGGCCAGAGCGCCAAACATCAGGGTCTTCTCCAGGAGCATGGGTAGGAACAGGAAGTTTTTGAGGCGCTCGAACTTGACGGCGCTGGACTCGTAGGGCAGGTCGCTGGCATAGGACTGGTGTATGTAGAGCGGGCTGGGCCGCTGGGCGGCGAGTTCCAGCTGGAGGAGAGTCGGGGCAGACAGAGGTGGAAGCGGGATGGAGGGCGGTATGGGAGAGGGGGGCCGTGGCTCCCTTTGGTCCCTGTGCTCGCGGTGGTCTCGATGATCAGGCCGGCCCTGGGCCTCGGAGTAGGCATTGCGGGCGTGGGCCGGGCCAAAGTTAAGACCGCCCGTGTCCAGGTTGAGGGGCGCTGGCCGGGGCGAGGGCTGGAATGAGTTGCGTCGGGAGGCTGAGGGTGGCGCGGGCGGTTGGCTCACGGACTTGGCACGGTTGATGGGAGGAGTCGATACCGTCCTCGTGGAGAGGCCGGGGCGGACCGAGTGCAGAACCCTGCTCGAAGGGGCGTCGCCGAAGGCCTGTGACCTGTGGTTCTCGACCTTGTCGAAGACGTCCTGGGGGCTGGCGGAGAGGTGGGCAGCCATGGGCGGGCGGTGGGAGTCGATTATGCCGGCAGACAGAGGCTGGTCCGGGATGGTGGCGATGGGCAGGGACTCTGGAGAGGCAGCCAGCTCCTGGATCTTGGAGGCGGACAGACGCCTGACACCGCCGTGGTCGCTCGACTTTGTGCCGGAGCGCTCCCTGGTCTTGTTCGCGTTGGACGAGCTCCGCCTGGGCTCCTTCTTAGGGGTGACGTGGGCGTCGTCGCGCGAGGGCAAGGCATCGGTGGAGGAGTCGACGGCGGACTGGGGCGCAGAGGTCTCGGCCTCGGAGACGGCGCACGAGGCTAGACTGTCGTAGGTGAAGGCATCGGTGGGCGGCTGGAGGCCGGTAAAGGCCCGGGGGAAATGCGTGTTGCCATTTGCGAGCGGCAGTGCGGGAGGCGGCATAGAGCCATCGAAGTCGGCATCAGACTGGCGAGAGTAGGATCGCGAGTGGGAGTTGTTCAGAGCCGTCGTGGTCGTCGCCGTGGTCGTCGCCATTGCCATCGTGGGCGGAAGGGCAGTCGAACTCTGCGTGTTGTCGGCCCTAGACGCGCCACCACCACCACCGCCATCATCCGGGACGAGTGACCGTCTTGACTCGGAAGCATCATTGGCCCAGCCAGCTCCGTCCACGTCGTAAGCCCTGCCATGCAGGCCGTTTTGCCGGTCAGCATGGGCGGCTCCAGGCAGGCCCACGTCGACGGTCGCCATGGCAAGACTCTGCTTCTCCCTCTCTGTCCCTAGCTCTCTCGCTCTCAAGTGCGGTAGGGATCTGGGCCGTCCTTCATTTCAGCGGTCGATGACGGGTCGACTCGAATTCCGCTGACGGGCCAGCCTGGGGTGGTATTGGTGATCCGGCGGGTGTTTGTTTGAGATGTTTGGATCTGGCTCGTTGGGAGAGGTGCAGACCAATTGATGGATGGTTCAATCTGGCATGACGTCGGCAGTGCGGGAGCTTGTCTTGCTTGTCTTTGGTGAGAGCCGCAGCCAAGCCAGGCCAGGCCAGGCCATTTGGGGCTGGGCTGGAACCGGGCCCAAGCCCGGGCCCCTTCAATCGGTGCACAGTGAACTGCAGCTGCAGCCAGGCTTGCAGGGTCCAGCTGCCCAAAAGCTTCAATGTTGGGGAGGCGCCAATGCGTGTCAGCATATCGAACGGGCTATCTTCCCAAGTTCCAACTCTGGTTACTATGGTGGGCTAATATTTACTTAGCATCCTGTGACTACTTTGTGTACTGGTCTACCTTACTTACAATATTTGTCAGGGCTACCTATCGAAACACACAAGGACCTAAGCAAGCAGGCTACTTTCGCCGGTCACCCAGGAACTTCTACTTGACCTTCTCTTTCCAGCCATTCTCCCTCCACGCATTTTGGCAGGCCGAGGAAACAGTCAGTCCTCCTGCCTCGCCTCTCACTCATCTCGCGGCACCACACCAGGAATGAACAGGGAGGGAAAGGTGGGCAACTCGTCGAATTCCTCGACTGGCGACTTCGTCATGTAACTCGCCTTGAGCCTGGAAATCGCATGGTCGAGTCGATAATGCTGACCTTGATCACGCCCCCGCAGTAACTTCGAACGCCGGCTTGTCGTCGTGTGCCATCACCTGGGTTGGGGGGCCCAAGGTTCCCGGGCAAGTCTGACCTAGTCTTGGTCCTGGGGATTTCTTCGTGGCCGATGGCTGTCTCCGTCGCCGCAAGCTCTTGATACGGTCTTAGTTGTGTTGATATGCTCGTACCACCATGCGCGACCGCCGTCACCAGAGCGAGGGCGGGCTTCAATCCACAATCCCTGGTGACGGGTGCCCTGCCTGGCACTGCTCGCCCACAGAACTGCTAACCAGAGCCTTCCCCTCACTATGACGTGCTCCTTTTTGCTCCCCAAGCCCCGGCTCCTAGGGCGATAGCCGGATTACTCCCGGACACTATGCAGAGTCGCATCGGAGGCGCATGTTGCTGGGTTGCTATTCAAGGCGCCGTCTTACTGCGGCCTCGATGGACGAGCTTGCATTCAGGCCAGACATGCAAATGACAAATACTTCTTAAATCACGGCACGCACTTGATCTCGGGCCTGGTAGCACAGGAAGGTTGGCTGCCGGTTCTGACTGTCCAGGGCGTCCTAGCTGGAGCCTGAGGGCATGGTAGTTGCCGGTCCTCGCGGGTACTCGGGGTCTACACCAGATCTGCAGGGGGTAGGTAATTGGTCACGACAGTCTCCCAGACCCGCGGTGCCCATCCAAAATGCCTACAGCCCACCAACCTTGGAAGCAACGGCTAGCCCGGAGTCCCGATCGTCCTGAGGCCGGTCGGTGGCGGCAGAGGCTTTCGGCCGCTGCGAGAGGGGAGGTCGACCAAAGGCACAACTCACTGGCAAACGAACGTTCCATGCCATTACATCAGTGACAACCGGCGGGGCCTTGGACTGCCGATTGCTAAATCCTATCTCCATTACAATTACACTAGCTCCAAAGAGCGCACTATGTATTGTCCAATGCTGGGGCCCGGGTAACACCAGTCGACTGCACCTGAGTGGGTCTGCAGTGGGACTGTGGCACAGGTTGGCTGCCGAAGCAGATCACCCAGATCTTGCCTTCCTCTATTATAAATCAGATAGCTCAACTTTTTGTCCCCTCTCCCAGAGCTTCTTGCCGTATCAAGACACCTTCAATCGGACAAGACAGATCGCCCTGACCTAAAGCAAAATGGCCTCCAACCCCCCAGCAAAGTGCTGTACTGTCGGTGTAAAGCATGAGTAAGTTGCTCCTCGTGTTGCAATTCCAGCGGACCCCCGCGTCCTGAACTCCGAGAGTTCCGGAGAGCTCCTGTAGCCAAGCTTTCGATCTCTCATATCCGACCTGTCGGGTCCGGCTCTTATGTCCAGGCCAGCGCGGACATGCGTTGCATCTACATCAGATCCTGACTGACACTCGCGCCTCCGCCTCAACAGCGGCGAGCCCACCGGCAAAACCATCAAGGTTGGCCAGTATGAGACCTACGTGGCCGAGCCCCAGGGCACGAAGCACGATGGCGTCGCCCTGCTTTACATCCCTGACATCTTCGGCATCTGGCAGAACTCCAAGCTCATGGCGGACCAGTTCGCCGCGAATGGCTACCACACCATCATTGTCGATGTCTTCAACGGCGACCGCTTCCCCAACCCGCCGCCGCAGGACATCATGAAGTGGTTCGCCGGGGGCACCAACGGTGACAACCCTCACACCAAGGAGGCCGTCGACCCCATCGTGGAGGAGGGCCTGAAGTATCTCAAGGAGCAAGGATTCACCAAGATCGGTGCCGTGGGCTACTGCTTCGGAGCGAAGGTGAGCCGGCTCATATATCCTGGCCCCCACCCCTTATCGAGCGTGCTGACGGGTCCCACCTCATCCATAGTACGTTGTCCGCCACTACAAGGACGGCATCAAGGTCGGCTACGTGGCCCACCCCTCATTTGTCGATGAGGACGAGCTGGCCGCCATCACTGGCCCACTGTCCATCGCCGCCGCCGAGACGGACTCGATCTTCCCCACAGAGAAGCGTCACAAGTCCGAGGAGATCCTGCGCAAGGTCGGCCAGCCTTACCAGATCAACCTGTACAGCGGCGTCGAGGTATGTCATGTCCTGCTCACCCAACGGACATGCTTTGTCGCTGACACTCACCCGCAGCACGGTTTTGCCGTTCGCTGTGACACCTCGGTCAAGATTCAGAAGTTCTCTAAGGAGCAGGCCTTCCTGCAAGCTGTTGCTTGGTTCGACGAGTACCTTCTGTGACTTCCTGGGGAGCCACGGCGAGCTGGGCACGGAGTCAGGCTATAGAGCGATACGCTTACTGTCGTGCGGCGGGATGGCAGGTCATAGTTAGAGTATGAAAGCTCCCAGCAGATCTCCTGCCGCCCTGATCATTTGTAACTTGCCTGTGTTGCGAGTATCATGAAATGCACCGATTGGTTTGTCGTCCGCCCGGTTACGCTGTGCAAATACCGCTTAGTGCCTCGGACCACCTTAATTTACATTGCGCTCCTAGTGAATCCATGAGTAGAGCAGCCGAGTCCCTTGTCGACGTTCCACTTACAACTAGGCCATCAATTATAGGTGATAAGAGGTCATCCACCTCATAGTCATGCTTCGCTATCGATGCCTGTACTTTGTCATTCATATTCGGCCCGGGCAGGCCGCAATGGTAGCGGGCTGTATCTTGGGGCGTATCTTGACACCATGACTACACGGAGTTCAATTTGAGTGCGTGATGGCATCGGATTCTACCATGCGGTTCGGTTAAGCCAAGGCAGAAATATCTCCAATAAAGCAAAAGAACAGTCACTGGGCAGCTAATAATTCTATTACATGTTGTGGTGGTTATATGTCAAGACTGGTAATAGTATAGACTATTTGTATTCTTTGTGTTCCCCTACTAAGCCGGAACCACAATTGTTGTCCTAATAGGATGAGAAACAGTAGTAAATTAGAGGCAGTTGATTTCGTGATGCATTGCTCCAAACAGTGGCCATACTGGTGATAGTATAGAACGTATCTGACTATCGAATTGACTGCAGAAAGACATAGACAGGCCGTGGCACAGAGTTTAGCCGACTGATGCAAGTGTGCCCTTAAACTCCAGACACCAAACCGTTGAATACCCAAGTTAAAAGTTCATAAAGGTAAGAAGTCATGACTACCGCCGGGGAATGAGAACATGGGCAAAGGATTGCCCTCCTCAAAGACACCTGGGCACCTAATCCATGATCATCCACCCACACCCGCCAAGCAGACCTGCGAGAGCCATAGCTGTCAATATTCCGGCGCCTGCACGGTCGCCCATTGTGATGGGAGGCGTGCGGTCGATGCTCTTGTCCGTCTTGTCGCTACCGCCACTCGAATCACCGCTTGACGTCCCCCCAGTGGCGGCACTCAGAGGCGCGGGACCGTCCAGCGTGAACAGCACCGCCTGCAGGGCGCTCATCTGCTGGCCCACCCCGCTGGTCCCGTCGTTCGTACTCTCCGTCCACTTGAACCCGCACGCAATGCCGTCGAGCGTGGCGCCCCCGCTTCCCTGCGCGGACCCGGTGCAGCTGGCCGCGGCGGCCTGCCCCGAAGCCAGGATGAGCGGCCTGAGGGTGTCGCGGATGGACGGCATCAGCTGGGCGGTCTTGGCCATCCACTTCAGCGCGTAGCCCTTGAACGAGTAGTTGTCTGTCCTGCAGCTATCCTGTCCCTCGCAGGGCGGTTCCATGATGATGTTGTTCTTGAAGAAGTATTCCGATGTCCGCTTCACGAGACCCTTGACGCGACTGCCCCACAGCTCGTCGCCGCCGGTGTGGTTGTACATGGCTGCCGCCCCGTGCATGAAGATCCCGGCGTTGTATGTCCACTGGGCCTTGTCTGGGTTCGAGCATTTCCCGTCCTTGCTGTCGGCGCCGTCGTAGATGTTGAAATCGCCGTCGATATATCCAACATCCCCCATCCAGTCGTACACGGTGGTCGCCCAGTCGGCATAGGACTCATTGCCAGTGTACAGGGCGAGCCTCGCGGCGATATTGAAGAAGCACCCGTTGGAGATGCTGTTCTTGTAAGTGTATCCAGTGTTGAACGTGAAGATCTGCCACCGCAGCCCACCGCCGCACACGTTGTCTGACGCCTCCCAACGCCAGACATACTCGTTGAAGACGGCCTGGGCCGCTGCCAGCCACTGTACTCCTCCATCCTTGGTCGAGTTGGGGTTCTTGAAATTCGTCTCAGCGGCGGTCATGGCCGCCATCGCCCAGAAGCCCTGGTCGTCGTTTCCCTCGGTGAGGGTTTGGTTCTCTGGCATGAAGTCGCCGTCGTCGCCTATTTGGTGCTGTATAGCCTGATACGTCTCATCGACATAGCTGTCGTCGTCCGTGTAGGCCCAGTAGTCGATAAGTGTTCCGAACATTGCTCCTGCTTCCCACCAATAGTACGGGTCTGGCAAATTGCCAGGCACGTCGCCGGTGTTGTTGCCAGTATACCATTGTAGCAGTCCGTATGCGATTGTGCCCGCCCCCTGTTTTATGGAATCTATGTCCTTGTTGTCAGCGAGTTAAGACTTCGACCGGCGAGTCTGGGCAAGAGACAGTTCCAAAAGCACAGATAGTCCGTGGGTGGCAGTAGAGCAGTGGGGGTGGGTCGCGCCGTGCCTGGAGACACTTCACGCTGTAAGGCGGCCGAAACACGAGCGATGGGTTAAAACCACAACATGCTTCCGTCGCAGTATATCCCCCCCCCCCCCCCCAAAAAAAAAGAGAAGATGATGAAAAAGAAAAGTATGGAATATCCCTGTCCTCTCGACTTACCATCTGACGACCACTCTATGTCGACACTGGAAGTAGCTAGAGACGTGAAGACGCCTATTATGTACAGCGGCCAAGCTGTTGATCGCATTATGATTTGACGACGCTCCCGGTGGACAGAAATGAGGGACCAGACTCAAAACCATATAGGATCGGATCAGATCGATATTGCTCGTCGGTGATATCGTCGAGTCTTGGCAATGCCAGCTGTTGCGGGAAGCAGTCTTGGTTGAGGGCAGGGGCTAAAAAGAAGCAAAGCCAAGGAAAAGCCAAGGCCTACCGGAAGTAAGTCTAGCGAAGCGATTGCGGGTTTTAAGGCTGGAATACAAGGCATGATGGGCACGTAATCCTCTTTTGTGGGTATCACGCTGTTCGGACCGATGAGGATTTTGATCCGCCATGCCCGTGTGGGTTTATACTGGGCCTTTTTCTGTTTGCAAGGCTCATCCAGCCACGGTGACGATCCGTCTCAAGAAGAAAGGGCAATGTCGCCCGCGATTGGGTGGTCGACGCTCTTGTCATTTCAATTACTCCCTGGAACTTGGACTTAGTCAGTTGTCGCTGGTGTGTTGTTGGTTGCGTGCGTGCTGGTCCTAATTTTCATGTGCCACTTTTACCCCTGGAAATGTGGACTGAAAACAAGCATCTCATGCGCAGGCTCCGAGTGACGTAATGTCAGTCTTGCGAAAGGTTGGTTTGGCTACGGTACACTCACTACTCAGCAGCTATTCAATGTTTTTTTTACCTATGCGAAAAGCCTGCGCGTATTTCCGTGCGAGAATCCTGCCGCATCTGTGATCCTTTCTGAACCCGCACTGGAGATCGAGAATTGATTCTCCACCATTTCGAGCAGTTAGGCTGCGTAAGAGCCGATTGTAGTGCACCTAAGTAAGTCATGCTCCCACCGAGCATTGGGTGGTGGGTTGAGATGCAGCTGCACAGGACGCTGGAGCTCTCATATCAGCGCTTGCAGGATGCCTGCCTGCCTGTTCCTGCATTCTCGTATCAAGATTGAAGCAATAGGCTCGTATGACTTGGACTCCAGGCCTGTTGCAGCGACCCACATCCATCTGTAACGGGATGCTGTGGTACCCACTTGCCTTGGATAGACTACATGCGACGTCGATCTAAGGACGATCTCGACTAGGGCCAAAAATAGAACAGCTCTAGAGTCAGGGCTGATGGGCATAGAGTATAGAAACGTATATGGCTCATATAGTTGATTTTGTTTTTAATCCGGACACAAATCTCTCTCTTTTTTTTTTTTTTTGGAAAAAAAAAATCGAAATGCGAGCGGTCCCTTCACGCAGTCGTAAACGCTCAAGGTTCGCACGTAGCGAGTTTTGCATACATTTAGACTCCACAAACTGTTTCCACCCGGGGAGCGAGATCCCATCCACTACCGTGGCACCGGCGGAGCAAATGATATCCAGGGAATTATTGAAGGCTGTCATCAATGGAGGGGCTGCCTCTTCGGGCACGCTTAGGGTCCCATTTTGGATCAAATACTTATAGTGGGGTGAACTTTATGAACTATATAACTATTTTAGAAGCGGAAGGGCTGCACTATTATTAGTGCTTACTGTGTGCTATATTTATACACTCTTTCCCCTAAGCAGCTGTTTTCGATTAGCAAAGAGAAGAATAAAACTAACGTTACGAAAATATAAAAGCGCTTAACGGACCTTATACGCTTTTATGCGTTATTTAGTAGGGCCGTAAGTATTAAATTTTCTGAAATTTAGATCCCTCGTTTCCACCAACGGGGTTTTCACCTGCAGGACTCTGGCTCATATAGAGCATGCGGATTGGGCTGAACAGGATCTCCTTGTAGCTAGGTACAGCATGCTATAAACATAGTTGCTGTAACTGTTTCCGTAGTAACAAACTACAGTTCTTTCAACCTTCTGTTACCAGCATTGTATTTAACGTCTGATGCGGGGGGGGGGGTTTAGGGGGTCTTTGAGACTTTACAACTCTTTGAATGGACTACCTACCTCTCTCCCCTCTTCATATATGAATATATATACCTAAGTATGTGTGCGTGTGTGCGTGCGTGTGCGTGTGTGTGTTTCTTTTAAAACAGATACGAAATAAACGAGCAGTCTAATCGGCCTTAAGATTAAATGGGATGGATACAATCAATAGGGGCATAACTGGGGGCAATTTCTTCAAAGTTCATTTGGGCGCTCCTATCCCCGCGTTGAGCCGAGAATCACCGTTGAATTGGTTCACTAATCGTATAGGCAATTAGTTCTATGTGGGCTCTGAGAAACACCACCATTACCCTAGGGTACTGTTACCTAGTTGATTTAAAAGCCCTGAATTAAAACGGCGGTACAGATGCTACTCTGGAGTCGTGATGTTTCCTCTTGGTCCGTTGATATTCTCATGGAATAATGAAGACAGCGCCAAAATCAACTCTACCTCCATTTCCAAGGAATGTAAGAAACTTGGGGCCGGAAGCTCCAGGCAATGGATTCACATGACAGGACGTTGTGTCATCTATCGCAAACAATTTCTCGCATCAACCGTTTGATTTCTAGTCTGCTCCAATCTTGATCACTTACAGTACTCTTTGTTCGTTTTGGGGAAACCTCCGCTAACCTGAGCTTTGCCATGCCTGATAAAGTCAAATTTAGCTGCAGGGGTAAGTTTCTTGCTACCCGGTGTAGACTTAATTGAGGCTTGCGCATGTGGAGGTTGAGTGTGATAAGTCTGCGGTGAATAAGGCTTAACTAGAGTGACAACTGGTGTGTCTAGGCATGGTAACCTTGGGGGGGGATTGCCAACGGTGATGGTGACTCCATCGTATTGCATTTATTTAGTGGTAGTTCGTATTGGATTTCTCTAGTGGTAGTTGATGGTTCCGGGCTGTGCCAAGTCGTGTTAATCCTCTTTCGTAGCTTGCCCAGAAGCATTGTTGGATGCCACTAGCAAACCAAGTGAATAGAAAGCTACTGTGCCGTGAACTGGACAAAGCAATAACGAAGCCAAGTGGTTGAAGAAATGATTGAATGACGTAAAACTTGCTGATCTGCACAAAAGCTGCCAGTGTCATTAGCAACTGCTTAGGCTCAAGACGGTCACCAAGTCTTATAGAACGGCGGGATGAGCTCTGTCCGAGCTCAAGCGTCATTTCCAAGAGGGTCCGCTGCGCCGAGAAAAGCTAACATTCTCCACTTCTTGCACACCGTAGTTCAAGTCGTTCACAGTGCCCCCTCCCCCAAAGTGTACGTTTGCAGTCAGTTAGCGCATCAGTCAACGGTCGAGGACAGACTTGGGCGCATGCACCTGTCCTCGCAGCATCATGTTACATGTGATAAAGAAGCAGCTGGTAAAGAAGCAGCTCTAAGCTCGGTTGAAAACAGTGATTAGCTCAACGTCATTTCCAAATGCATCCGAAGACCATGTGAGTATATATACCCGCCTTCTTTCCCCTGCTGCTCTTCAGCCCACAGCCCGAGCACCACTTGAGCAGCGCGAGACTATCCATATCAGCAGGAATACAGAGATTAGTTCTCCTCAGACCCACCACATCCACAAAGCCTTGAACAATTTTGTACTTGAGCAAGGCACCATCTCAAAATGAAGACATCAATTGTACTCACCATTGTGACGGCCGCTTCCGTCACTCTTGCGGCGCCGACGAAACGCAACCCGTCGAGCATTGCCGACCTGCTGAGCATAGGCGATAGCGCTCTGCGTATAACCATCGAGCCGCTTGACAACGGAGGCGATGTATTTCAGTTTAGCTCAACGCAGTTTGTCGAGGCTACTCCGGATCAGGTTGTTAATGGCACAACGCCGACAGGTGGTCTGTCCGGCGCTTATGGTACATACAATTTCGGAATCAACTCCCAGACAGATATGATTTGCTACAACATTACGCTCTACGGCTTCCGTGGGGAGTATCAGTCTCCGGCTGCCACGGCAACCCATCTCCACGAAGCCGCCCGTGGTGCCTCCGGGCCGCCTAGGATCGCGTTTCCCAACCCACAGCCCGTAGCTGGGAACAAGGATGTCAGAAACAGCGTCGGGTGCCTCACTGGTCCCTTCAAGACGGGGTTATTGGCGAACGGGGTGGACACTGGTGCTGATTTCAAACTTGCCACCATTGAGAACAATTCGGCGGGTTTTTTTGCCGATGTCCACTCTAGTCTGGCGGTTCCTGGTGCTGTGCGAGGACAGCTGGCTTGAGGCCGACCGTGGGGATGTCTTCCTCTAGTTGACGGAGTAACATGTAAATCGCGACGGGGGATTCGGTATAGGACGTTTCCCCTGGCATGTTCGCGCAGATGGATAACCCATTGAATTTAATGTAATGTTCACTTTATAGTACCCTAATTAATTCCATGAAGGAACACCTCGGGAGTCAAGATCTAGTACTTGCAGCCATCAGCTCGGTTGTCGTGAGCAGCACCCAGGCACCACCATTTGTGATGGCCACATTAAGTAGCAAATGCGTGACCAAATGGTTCAGACCCGTAACGAATGAAATGAGTTTGTTCGGATCTCTTTGTGCCACTTTCCAAATGTTTTCCTTGTACAAAACAACGGCTTTCGGACCTAGGTTGCCTGTGAGGCTGCAATTCTGGCCTATATTAATACTCGTAGCGGCCGTGGATTTGGGTCTTAACTATTATAAAAGGGCTTCAGCCACACCCTCTACACGTTCTGCCGCGCCCTGTTTTCTTTTGAACCATAACTAACTACAACCGTATCTTCGGCTGACTTGCTCTGTGAACCATCCTATCTGGTCTGGAAATCATCCGTAAACACGGCGAAGATTCATCTGCGCACGATGTCTAGCTTGAGTAATTGGCGTGAAAATAACAACTGGCGGGTGAGCGCCCCAGTTACTGATCGCTGGGACCAAACTTCTGCGCCGATCTCCGTGCCGTCCCAGGCTTCTCGCGGCAGGCGGAACGAGGTCCACACGCTCGAGTCCTTGCCTCAGCAGGAACCACGGCATCCATCTGGACCGCGTAGGCAAGATGCAACCCAGGCGAGCTCGAGCAAGTCCGCAGACACGGTAGCACAAGGCAGGAGAATTTATCTTGGAAACCTTCTCTATCGCATTAAACCCGACGATGTCGAAGTGATGTTGGCGACAGCGGGTTTTGGAGATGAGATCGAAGGTGTCCACATTTCGGTGGATCCGGTGACTGGAAGAAATCCGGGCTATTGTCTCGTTCACTTTATGACCCGTGACGGGGCTCAGAAAGCCCTAGAGTCGTTGCCCGGTACTATGATTCAAGGCCGACCAGTCAAAGTCGGGCCATGCCAGCCCAAACAGGTGAAACGGGCCGGCAAGAGTGGCGTCCACACGCCGAAATTCCAACGATGGGGTGACTGGCACGGTTCACGATCGAGTGTTGCAGCTGCGAGATTTCCTGGCGAGCGAGTGTAACAGGGACCCTACGGAGCACTTGATCAGATAGACGCAGTGCAGAAGACAAACGCGCAACCTCGAGTCTATCTTGGTGGACTCGGCAAGATGATCAATCAGGAAGAGAACGACCGGGAGGTCAGAGGTTATCTTGAAGGCTTCAATGTGTTCGTTCAGTCTTTACCCGTCACTGTTCCATGACAGAATACGAACCCAATATCTTACTGACGCGAAACCCTGAAGTATCGCAATCGGCAAGCGAATCACTCCCCATCCGTCCACAAAAGGACGGCCTGGCAATCATCATTACTGCTTTGTCGATTTCGAAAACCCCGACGTTGCGAAGGAAGCCATTCAAAAAATGGATGGCCGGGTCACCTTGGGAGGCCGTCTCAAACTTCGCATGGCCCGCGGGCTTCCGTCACGCATCGCAGACTAATCTCGACCGCCAATACCGAAGCTTGGATCTCCTGGCGGTTTCGCTTTGGACCTGAGGGGAATGAAGTCACCCGACTATTGTCGTCTGCAGTATCGTTCGTGTGATCTGCGAAAGAGTGTAAGACTTTGTGGATATAGTAAAATGTCCGCGATTGTGCTTCATGTCGCGGGGTATCTTAGGCTATTTTTATATTTTTATCTGCGAAAGTCCCAGGGAGGTGTGCGCGGCGCTGGCACGGAATCGGGGATTGAGGTTGGGCATCAACCTCCGACACTGGCGTGGTCGAGGCAAGAGTGAACTTTTGTGTGGTTACTGAGTACTACGACAATTCCACAGTCTGCTCAAGTGTTTCGCTTAAGAGTAAGAGATTTAATGATTTTACCGTCGGAATCACGTAGGAATTGGTATGATGATCATTGAAATTTTCCACTCATGCAGATATCAACAACGGGAGGGAGAACACGAGAGTGGCAAGTGATGGCCCAATGCGTGTCTGTGTTTGAGATATTGGTCGTTATAAAACCATCATGTACCTGCCAACATGAGCAGTGAATTAATAATGCAGTTAAGATGATTTTGATCGTGACTGGTTGGTAAATAGGTCCACAACTGAGTCCAAACCCAGGGAACTCGCAAGTGGTTTGTTGATTAATTCCTGACACTATTACTGACCTTCCTACTGAGCTTAGTACCCGTGCTGCCTAAGGGTATGACTGCTGATAGGCTGACTTCCCACATAGAAAAATGTTTATTGGTTAATGAGGCAACTTACGAAGCTTCGGGGACGCTTCGGGATTCCTCTGCAAAACTACCTAGGTACATAGTGCCTCACATTGATATGGATTCGGAGTTGCCATGTAGCCAGCAGTACTCGTTACCTACTGCCCATGGTTCTAGACACCCCTCATGAAACCTCTCTTTCTGATGGGCGGTTTCTGTCCTTTTTCTTTTCCTAATTCCTTCTCACCACTTTCAGTGTCAACCACGTATCGATCTTTGTTCTTCTCCTGTTGTCTCTTCTCGTGTTCTGCTTTCCATCGCATGAAATAGCAGCAGAATGGGAACAGGACAGTATTGATAGCGGACCATGCAAACAGAACGCCTACGTTCAGCCCGATTCTTGAATGCAGGTCGAAAAGTAATTGGCGGCTTGCTTCAACAACGTGGTGCAGCGGCCACGCGTAGCCCCAACCGTAAAACCCCGGGGCTAGATCTAGGCTGTAGAAGCTCGTAGATACGTTCGTTATCACCCAGAAGATGAGCCATAAAGCTGTCCACGGCTGCCCAACAAGCATGGCCATATTCTCGCACGCCAGCCCCAGCGCACACATCCCGACGTAGTTTACCAGCCAGTAGACTACAAAAGTAGCCCTGCCATACGCTGTTGCTCCCTCTGGCGGAGGCGAATAAACATGGCTGGCGGGCCCATGCCAGAAGGGAATTTGGAAAGCAAGTGAAATAATCGAGTAGGTAAGGCTGATGAGACAATACGCCGCAATCGTAGCAAGCCAGCGCCAGATAATGAGCTGCCAAAAGTGTAGCGGCGGGTGGCCCTGGGGTTGAATATACTTCATATGGATAGGGAGGAAGAAGCTGAAGGAGAAAAAAGCCATGATGATGAGATATATGAGGCCGATACTGACAGCTGGAGTGGCCACTGCTGGCTTGAAAGGCCGAAGGTCGTAAAGGAGCGGCGTCACACCCGGGCTCACTGCTGCGGCTGCCCTAGCCAGATTCTCTCGCGGAAGGCTCTCGTTGGACATGATTATCTGCGCCCACATAGGCCCGAATGTGGCGCTGAACTCGTCACTGAACTTCTGTAAGTATGGAGATACGTCACTCTGCATCGTTGTCGAGTCTCGGGCGGTCTGGATGATGATCTGCACTGCCCCGGTGGGGTCGTACGACGAGTTCCCTGCCTCTATAGCTTGCCACAGGAGGAATGTGGCATTCGGATTGATGACGACCGCCGCCCAAGCGTCACAGCGGTAAACCGACTCGCGCACCAGAAGGGGATCGTTTCCATAGTCGGAGGCGGGCACAGTGGTATAACCCAGGGACGGTTCTGGGGATTCGAAAAGCTGTTGAGTCAACTTCACAACCGAGGGCCCAACAATTGGCTCAACCCCGTCGTAAGGCGCGGTTATGGCGTCGAAGTCGACCACGTTGACGATGATGGAGCGCAGGTTCTCGTCGACTCGGAAAAGAACAGCCCAGTAGAGGGAGAGTATAGCCAGAATAGCTATCAAAAGAATGAAGACTGCACAACGAGCCTGTAAGCTTCACGACCAGGTGCCAGCGAATAGCGCACGAGATTTTGGACGACGTACCGGTCCGCAACCAAAGAAGGATGACGTGACGGCGAACCTTGGCCATGTGAGGGTGCCAAAAGCCAACGGCATGATGAGGCTGTTGTTCTTTGAGCCGATGACGGGTAGACGAGTCGACACCGTCCTTGGGCGGAGGATTCATGTTGACGGGCTCAGGTATATTCCCGTTGATCGTTGGTGCTTCTCGTCTTCTATGGCGCCACTGACAGGAATACTCCAAATACGAGCCTGCTCACGTAATTCTCACAGCTTGCTTTCCGATTGAAGTCTTGGCCGAAGCAACGGGAACTCGTCGGCCATGGCGTTGGAGAAGCGCATGTATTTGACGCACGGGACTCTATGATAAGATGACCACAGCGTGCCATGCGCATCAGGGAAATCGTCATCTATTCTGTTCATCGCAGCCAGCGGTGGGCCCAATGCCACATTGGTCTTGCAGCTTTGGCGCCAAGAACCAAAGGTCAGCAAATTGATGATGTCACCAACAAAGACCACCTTACTAACTGCGTCAACTCGGCCTTGCTCAAGCTCCGTTGTAATCCGGAATGCGCATTAATTGTGCACAAGTTCTCAAGTTTGGATTGTCTATTTGCTTCTCAGTGGGCGGTGCTCAGGACTTGCATTACAATAAGCTGCATTTGCTTTACTCACTACCAAGTCCAATTTGCAAGGGAATTCTCTCCCAAAACCCGGTGCTCGTGTGACAGTACCTGACCGGCCGGCAGGCTGCTACGAAATAGTTGTACTTAGAACCATGGAATACGATGCAGCATTCCTCTCTTAGCTCGCTACTCTCACTTTACAGTACAGCTATATCGGTTGTGGAATGTCTGGGAGAATATTTCTCTCCATGTTCTGCTGTTGCCTCATCTCGGGCAGTTGAATGTCGTTGCATGGGAACATCATGATCGCGACAGGAGAAACAGTTTCTCCACTAACTGTTACCAGCATTCTGTTGATTATCTAACACTGGGTCATTGAGCGTATATGACTGTGTGCAGGGACCACCCGCGAGTTCTCTTTTTTTTTTTTTTAAAAAAAAAACAAAACGAAAAAAAACAAAACAAAGAGAGGTTTCTGCCCGGATTGACTTGCTTGACCAACATTCCGAATCATGATGCATGGTGTTGTTCCCGAGGTCTTCATCTGGTCAGCTTTGCTGCGTTCCTGTCCTCGTCTGGGCCAATCGCTGCCATGGCGTCAATCTTCTACACTTGAATGCCAACATCAAGTAATTTGGGACTCGCGTTGGGCGGCACAATTGATGCTCTTGGACCACCGACCACCTGCATGGGAAGGGGGTTTGACCAGTCGCTTGTGCATCCGTCCTCACCCACATCTTGTGGTCTATACTACATACGTCATCTTAATGGGGTCCCCGCATGTAGTGACCTCCTGTTGCCCCAGTCTGCATACCCCCGCGATCTTTTATTGGGGCGCTTCAGGGTCACACCAAAACCCAGGTGGCAGTGTGGACATAGACTTACTGAGTTGGGCTCAAGCGCACGTAACCAGCCACTGTGTGTTGAAAACGAAGTGAAACCCCCCCACCCCCGGTTAGTGCGTTGACCTAAAATCCGCAACTACACCAAAATTACTATATAAACGAGAATTAATCACTAACCAATTGCCCACTACAACTATTAACAACGCTATCGCTATATTAATAAAGCTATTACAACGCAGCTTTTATATATATAGTTGTAATTATTCAAGTTTTACGTTTAAAGCCCAGCTAATAAAAATTTATTATATTAAACGAAAAACTTTCTTCTTGTATACAAGCACGCTATATAGCTCCTTAAAATTTTTAACCTCGTTAATACTATTAACTTTATTATTATTAATAATTTCTATAGCTTTAAATATATTATATATTTTAAAAATTATTAAAGTCGTTATTAAAAAGATTGTAACGGCTATATATTTACAATTATTATTAATATATTAATATATTATATTATAAACTAAACGTTATTATATAATTAAAAACATAGCTTTTTCTATTAGCTATAGCATTGCTAGCAGTATTATATGCTTAATTATATAAACGCAATTATATGCAAGTATATACTTATATATATATATATATATTATTAGTAATAACCTTTAATAAGCTATATAATAGCAGGTTGCGTAGCGGCAACCTTTAGTAAAGCGTATATCTTTAGATTATTTAAGTAATATATATAATATAAAGTTAATAATAGTTAACGTGGTTTATCACCCAGCGCGACAGATCACTTAGCGCAATACTTTTCTAACTTTACCTAACTTTTATTAATTATAGCATTATATTAAAGCCAGTATATCAATTAAAAGTTAGCACTAACTAGTGCTAACTAGTTTAAATTACTTATTTTTAATTAATTCTATTAATTTAAAAGAGTAATTAAGTTATAATACTAATTTAAAAACTTAAAGTTTTAATAAATAAGTTTATTTTTAATATAAATTATATTTTTATTTCTTATATTAATTTTATATTATTTTATTTATTTAAATATTTAATATATTAGAGATTAATATTTACTATGCCAATTTATATAAAAGAAAACAAAATTCAGCTTGCTTTACAAGTAATTAAAAATTTCAAAAGAAATTGCAAAAAACTTTTAAATGCGCGTTAAGCTGTACAAATCTTCTCAATGCATTATAATATAGTCTTTGCCAAAATAAACAATTAATTTTATTATAAAAAAACACACGTTAACAATTATAAACTTAAACTAATTAAAAAACAATAGTAAGCCTATTAGCAAATGCTGGGCTTAATGTTTTATAAATATGCAATTTAGCTTAAAACTCAAATTTAATTGTTTTTACAATTATTAAAAGGCTCTTTATAAAGATTCAAAGGTTATTAAAAACTGGTTTAAGCTTTTTTATAATATAATAGCTAAATATTAAATTCTTAATAATAACCTTTATAATTATAATAAAATTAGCTTTATAATAAATATAATTACTATATTAATAGTTATTATATATATTAATAAATATAGTAAAGCTAAATTAGTTAGCTTAGCAACTAAAAATAAACAACAGCTATAAAATACATTAATATAAACAGCTAATATATTTTGCTATTTGTTATTATTTAAGGCACTTATTATTTTGTAAGCTAAATTATAAAGCTAGGTTTTTTCACTTTTTAAATAATTATACCTACTTTAAATAATTAAATAAATAATAAAACCAGCTTTAAATAAATTTAGCACTTTAATAAGTATACAAAACTTAAAAGAGAGGCAAGTTATTAAACATTAATACTTAATAACTATAAAAGCTATATATCAGTCAAATTCAATCAGTGTTGCAAAAAAATAAAATTATTTTTATTTATATGCCTTTATACTTTTTTTATTTAGTTTAGCTACTAAATATTATATTATTTTAGCCTTTAAAGCATATATATAACAGGAAAATCAGCAATTTTATTTAAGCTTTTATTAATTATATTACTAAAAACAAGTTTTTTATTGCATTTAAGGCAGCTTATAATAAGACTTTTATAAAGGATAATATTAAAGCTATATTTAAAAAAGCTGAAATAGTGTTTTAAGATTCGAATTCTGTTATTTTTAAGCTAAATATCTGCTTATAAACGCTATTGCTATTTATCCTTGCCTTCCCTTAAAACTGAAAAATATAAACATTATTTAATACTTAATAAACTATTTAGCAATTAAGTTTTATTAAAGGTAAAATCTTAGCTTATTAAAAAAGCTCTCTTATATTAATTAATTTAATTATTAATTAGCTAATAAAAGGTTTATAAATAATACTATATAAAATTATAATTTTAAAAGATTGGGTTTATATATTTAGAGATGCTAATATAGCATTTGCAAAGCGCTAAAAAGCTAAAAAAAGTTAATTGCAGCTTAAAAGAGCACTTAGTATTAAGGATTTTTAAGTAATAATTAAGGAAAAATAAAAGGGAAAGCGGCCAGCTAGTAAGATAGCTAATAATGCAAAAGATGCGGTTTGCGGCGGGCTAAGCAAATGACGCTGTAAAAACTGCAGCGAGACTAAGTTAATGCAAAAATATATTAAAAAAAAGTTTAAGCAATTAAATTTTAATTATATTATAAACAATTTAATATAGTTAGCACTAATTAATGCTAATATATATATTTAAACGGTTTATAGCAGTTTGTATTTTTAATAATATAGTTAGCACTATTTAATATAAAGTATATAACGTGGTTTACCATTACGTGGATCATATCATTACGTGGATCAG